>JAPVLO010002061.1:0-55938 GCA_027257055.1 Cephalopachus bancanus
GCTTTTCCTGAGCTCCCACTTGTCTCTCTTATTTCTTATGGTATGGACACTTAGGTTTCTGATCAGGAATTGGTTGCCAGTTCCAATTTTCATACTGGTGTCTCCTGCGCTTTCTAAGATTCTTACTGTTTGAGGATTTATGTTTAGGTCTTGGATTCATTTAGAGCTAATTTTTGTGTATGGTGATAGATAGGGGTCCTGTTTCATTCTTCTGTAGGTGATCAACCAGTTTTCTCAGCACCATTTACTGAATAGGATCTCCTCTCCCCAGTCGTTGTTGGTGGAGACTTTATCAAAGATGAATTGGTTGAGAAATTGAGGCTTTGCTTCCAGAATCTCTATCCTGTTCCACTGGTCTATGTTCCTGTTCTTGTACCACTACCAGGCTGTTTTGATTCCTGTAGCCTTATAGTAAAATTTGAAGTTTGGAAATGTGATACCTTCAGCTTTGTTTCTTTAGCTAAGGACTGTTTTGGCTATTTGTGGTCATTTATGTTTCCATATGAATTTCAGTATTGTCATTTCCAAGTCTGAGAAAATGATGTTGGTAATTTAATGGGTATTGTGTTAAATCTGTAGATTGCCTTTGGTAAGATGGACATTTTAATAATATTGACTCTTCCTATCCATGAGCATGGAATATTTTTCCATTTGTTTGTGTCTTCCTGGATTTCTTTGACCAGTATTTTGTAGTTCTCATTGCAAAGGACTTTCACTTCTCTGGTTAGGAAGATGCTGAGGAATTTCTTTTCTTTGTGGCTATTGTGAATGGGATTGTACTTTTTACTTGGGTCTCTACCTGCTTGTTGTTGGTGTATAGGAATGCAAATATTTTTGCACATTTATTTTGTACTTGGAGACTTTGCCAAAGTCCTTTAACAGTGCTAGCAGGTTTTTGCACAGTTTCTCTTGGATTTTCAAAGAATAAGATCATATCATCAGCAAAGAGGGATAACTTGACTTTCTCTTTTCCTTTTTGCATGCCCCTGATGTCCTTCTCTTTTCTTATTGCCCTTGTTAGGATTTCCAACACAATGTTGAACAAGAGGGGTGAATGGGGGTAGCCTTATCTTGTTCCGGTTTTCAGGGCAAATGTTTCCAGTTTCTGTTCATTTAGCAATATGTTAGCTGTGGTTTTATCATAGATGATACTTGCTATTTTGTGGTATGTTCCTTCTATACCTAGGTGTTTGAGGGTTTATATCTTGAAGGGATGCTGAATCTTCTCAAAGTTTTTCTGCACCTAATGATATAATCATGTGGTTCTTGTTTTTACATCTGTTGATGTATTTAATTACAATTATGGTCTTGTGAATATTGAACCAGCCCTGCATCCTGGGGGATGAAGCCTACTTGGTCATGGTGGATGATTTGTGAAATGTGTTTTTGGATCTGATATGCTAGAATCTTGTTGAGGATTTTTGCATCTATGTTCATAAGGGATATTGGCCTGTAGTTCTCTTTTTTTGTTGTTGTTGCATCTTTACCCCATTTGGTATCAGTGTGATGTTAGCTTTGTAAACTAATTTGGGGAGGATTTCATCTTTCTCAATCGCCTGGAATACTTTCTATAAGATTGGTATCAGCTTCTCATTGTTTGTTTTGTAGAATTCTGCTGGAAAGCCATCTAGTCCAGGTCTTTTTTTTTTTTCTGTCAGTAGTTTTTGTATGACAGAGTCAATTTCCTGGGTTATTATTGGTCTACTTAGTGTCTCAATGTCTCCTTGTTTCAATCTGGGGAGGTTGTGTGATATCAGAAAGTCCTTCATTTTCTTTAGGTTATGAAGTTTGTTTTCATATAGTAATGTCTGATAATCTTTTTTATTTCTCTGAGGTCAGTTGTGATTTGATCTTTTGCATTTCTGATTGTGTTTATTTGAGTTTTTTATTTCTTTTTCTTGGTCATTCTGGCTATGGGTCCATCAATCTTGTTAATTCTTTCAAAGAACCACCTTTTTGCTTTGATATTTCCTATGATATTTTTGTCTTCTATGTCTCATTTTGGGGATTTTATTTCGGTGATTTGGATTCTTCTGCTAAAGTTGAGGTTTTAGTGGTCTTCTCTTTACAGCTTTCTTAAGTGATTTGTTAGGCTCTCCACTTGTGATCTTTCAGTTTTCTTGATATGTGCTCGTACAGATATAAATCCCCCTCTTAGAACTATTTTCATGGCATCCCAGAGGTTTTGGTAAGATGTTTCTTCACTTGTTTCCAGGAAACTTTTAATTTCTGCTTTGATTTTAATTTTGACCCAGTAGTTGTTCAGCATAATGCTGTTTAGTGTCCATGTCTTTGTGGGCTTTTGGGAAATGTTGTTGGTGTTGATATTTATTTTTATTCCACTGTGGTCTGAAAATGTGCATGGCAAGATTTCAACCTTATGGAATTTGTTTATGCTTGATTTATGGTCAAGGATGTGATCAATCTTGGAGTATGTTCCGTGTGGTGATGAATAGAATGTATATTCTGTCGTTGTTGGGTGGAATAATTTGTAGGTATCTATTAAGTCCATTTGGTCGAGTGTCAAGTTTAGGTTTTGCATCTCCTTGTTGATTTTTTGCCTCAGTGATCTATCTTAGGCTGTCAGTGGGGTATCTAGTCCCCTGTTATAATAGTGTTAGAGTCAGTATCTTTTTTTAGTTTACTTAGTAGTTGCTTTATAAATGCTTGTGCTCCTATGCTGGGTGCATATATGTTCAGGAGGAATATTTCTTGTTGATGGATTGAACTTTTTATCATTATGTAGTGTCTTTTTGCATCTTTTAAAATTTTTTATAGTTTAAAGGTTGTTTTGTCTGATATTAAGATTGCAACTCCTGCCTTCTTTTTTGATTCATTTGCCTGGAAACTTGTTTTCCATCCTTTAACCTTGAGTCTGCATGCATCACTTGTAGTGAGATGAGTCTCCTGGATGCAGTAAATAATTGGGTCATAGTTTCTTATCCAGTTTGCCATTCTGTGTCTTTGCAGTGGTGCGTTTAGTCCATTCACATTCAGGCTGATTTTTGAAATGATTTTTTTTATCCCTGTCATGTGGTTCTTATAAAGCTTTTCATTGTCTGCTTGTTTTCTTTTGGCTTTAGGTTTGATGTATGTGTTGTTTTCAAGTTTCTTATTGCGCTGTATTCTCTATTAATTCTGTGTTCTGCTCTCTAGGTAAGTGTATAGTCATTCTTTTTTTCTTTCTTCTGTGCTTAATAACTTTTTAAGTGTCTGCCGTAGAGCTAGTCTGGAAGTGGCATAATCTCTTAAGTATTGGATGTCTGGAAAGGATTTTAATTTTCCATCACTGTTGAAGCTGAGCTTGGCTGGGTAACATAATTTTTGGTAAATTTGTTTATCTTTGAGGACTTTGAATATTGAACTCCGGTCTCTTCTTTCTTGTAGTGTTTCTGCCGATAGGTCTGCTGCTATTCTGGTTGGTTTTCCCTTGTAGGTATTCTGACGTTTCTCTCTTGTTTCCTTTAGGATATTTTCTTTTGTGTCTACTTTGTGTAGATGAATTACTATGTGTCTAAGGGTTGGTTCTGTCATTTGAAGTCTTGTGAGGGTTCTCAGTATCTCTTGTGCCTGCCTGGTCACATCACTGGTGTATGGGGCAAATTTTCTTGGATTACCTTCTGGAATACTTGCTCCAAGTTGTTCTTCATTTCCCTTTCTTATTCTAGGATATCAGTGAAGCATAAGTTCAGCCTCTTGATATAATTGCACATCTCTTGTAGGCTTTTTTTTTTCCTTCAGAGTCTTCTATGTTTTTTTACAGATTTGACTAATTCCATGCTCTGGTTCAAGTTCTTAAAATCTTTCTTCAGCTAGATTAATTCTGCTTTCCATGCTTGTCATCTTATTATTTATTTCCTTGATGAAATTTTTTATTGCCAACATCTCTGTTACTAGTTCTGTGTTGCATCTTGTCTTTCTTGAGTCTTTTTCACTCCTCCCATCCATTCCCTAATTCCTGTCATATTTAGGGTCAGTTGTTAGTGACTTCCATTGTTTGGGCTCCAAGGTCTGATTTTTCAGGATTTTTCTCTTTGTTACACATGAAATGCTTGTGGTCTTCCTTTGGTTTTTTTCTCATTTGTCACAGATCTCTTGTTTTTCTCTTCAGCTCTGTTATTCAGTGTCAGTGGGAGAGGCTTTCCCTTTTGATGTTTGCTCAGCCCTCTATTCTTCCCAGATCTGGGCTCTGGATTTGTTCTATTTTGCAATAGGATTGTGGGTGAGAAGCTTTGTTGTCTATTGTAGTTTTTGAAAGTTGAATAAAGTGGGGCATGGGGTGCAAGGATTCAGAAAATACTTGTAAATTACAGTGCTCACTGATTGTAGTATGTGTTCCCTGAGACATACTCCCCATCACCACTCTATGTGACTACTAAAAGCAGAAGCCAAAGCAAAAAACAATTGAACACACACACAGACATACACAACCCAAAATAAACTGGAATAACAATATAGTGAAACAAAACAAACAACAACAACAAAAAAACCAAGAAAATTAAACACACACACACATACCTAGCAAAGTGCATGGAGAAGAAAACCACTCCCTCCCTCCCCCTCAAAGAGGAATTCAGATTGAACCCTTACACATATATTGACACACACCTTAAACTATAAAATATAACAATCAGAAAAAGAAAAAAGAGCAGAAAAAATTCAACAACAAAATTGAAAATGAATAGTTAATCATTCACATACACACATAAACAAAAAACAACAAAGAAAAGAAGAAATAAACAGAAAAAGAAAGGAAAAAAATTGGGGGGTTGCAGATCAAACCCTCACATACACATTCCTGCACAAAGGAAAAAATTTATAAAATAGATGAACTAACAAACCAACAGTCAAAAAATTTTAAGCAATTGAAAGAAAATTAAAAATTAAAAAAAACCCTGCCCTTTTGTGGCAGGTTCTGTAACTGTTCCTCCAATCTGGTCTCCTGCAGAGCTTCCACCTCTTTCACAGTCTCCCTAGTGTCCAGGACATGGAAGGAGGAGGGGTAATGGAGGTGGGTAGGGCTGCAGTCTGTCCTCCCCTCCCTTGCTTGAATGATCAGGGAGCCCTCTTCCAGTGAGGAGGTGTGGGGTTGTCTCTTCCCCAGCTATGTGCTTGCAGGGTTGCCCCAGCCAGGCCTATCCTGGAATGGAGCTCTCCTATTGCAACAGGCATCCAGGCACCACCTGGGTTTGTCCCTCTCATTTGTGCCCCAGCTGTGTGGGTCTGATGTTCAGAGGATTGCGGGGGAGGAGGGGGCTTGGGGTAGCCCTGGACTTACCACTGATATCTTTGGAGTTCTTCCTCATCCTTTTCTGGCCACACCTTTGTCCCATGGCTGGATCAGGGTAGGTGGTAGGGCGCCTGGGGCTCAGCACTTGTCAGGTCCCTCCAAAGTTTGTGCTTTCAGGATGTTCCCTCTGGGTCACTAACAACACCCAAGTAGTTGATCCATCAGTCACAGAGATCAGGTCTGTTGCTCTTTTGTGGGCAAGTCAGAGCACTTTCCTGCCTTGCCTTCAAGATGGTGATGGGGTGCCTCTCTTGTCTACTTTGGTAAGACTCTGCCTCTGGGCTCCTTTTGCAGCCCCTGCTACCAGTGCCTGGCCAGGTGCTGAAGTGATGATGCAAAGCTTGGAGCTGGCAGTATCTCCTGCTTCAGTGGTGAGGCAGTCTGGGGTGGTAGTCTCTCCTGCTGCTTGTCCATTAAAAAAAATGGCTCTTGACTTTTGTGATATGGAAAGAGCCAGGGACCAAGCAGAGAAGCTGCAGCACCAACTATTGCACCAGGGCCATGGCCACTTGCTCATGAGCCCCCACTTAGTCAGTCTCTCCCAGCATTTTCTTCCCAGGAAGGGTTTCATTGATGTAAAAAAAAGTGCTTGGCTTCTGCCTGCTGAGAATTACTAGGATCCAAGCTGAGCAGCTGCAGCATGAGCCTCTGTACCAGGAGAGCTATGGCCACCAGCTCCCTAGTCCTCACTCAGTCAACCACTCACATGCCCACTCACTCACTAGCATGTACACAAAATTTTCCATACACTCACTCACATCAAGAATTGCATAGTCTGACTGGCTCAGTCACTATCTTCCCGACCTCCCTATACTTACCTTCCAAAAAGGTTTACCCTACTTTTTTAAACAACAAAAAAAATGGGTAGAGTATGTGGTTTTCAAGGTATTGTAAATCAGGCAATTGAGGGCTCTAATTTCTGGGAGTTGTAAAAAAATGAGATGAATTCTATGACTGCTTCAACATTTTTCTTTGAGAGAATTTCTCAACCATGACCCAGCAAAGGGAAATCTAAAAAGACCCTGCTGCACTCCCTGAGATGAATACATGTAGCAGAAAGTGCCAATAAATTATATAGAATCATTGAAATATCTCAAAATATCCTAAAAACAATGTCAGAAATAGAAAAAAAAATGTGAACAAGTACGTATGGAACAATAGGGCATACCTAACAATTGCTAGACTAAACCTAACAATATCAATAATGACATTAAATATAAATGACATAAATAAAAGGCAGATAGAAGAGGATTTGATGAAAAAGTGTAATCGAATGTTAACAGCCTAATAGCATTTTATTTTAATTATAAACATGCAGTTGGATACAAGAAAAAGAGATGCAAAAAGTTATAAAATGTTAACTGGAAGCAAAAGAAAGCAGAAATGACTTTATTAATATTAAAATATGTTTCAGGACAAGGGATGCTAACAGGAGTAATAAGGTAATAAAAGTGTTAATTTATCAAGAGTACATAATTTTAATGTGTATGCACAGAATAGAGCTCAAAAGATGTGAGGCAAAACACAACTGGATTGCTAAGAAATGTAGACACATTTATAATTACAGTAAGATTTCAATACTTCAATGACAAATCAAATAAGTAGACAAAAAATGAGATAGAAAAATTTTGAACAATGCTGTTAACCAAAATGATTTAAATGACAATGCTATAACACTTTATTTGAATTTCCAGACCATGGTTCAACATAGATTATATTCTAAACCATGAATCAATGAACTCAGTAACCTTAAATTTAAAGTAGACATGAGAAATTTAGCTTCTTAATAAAAGTAAGAAGATTTGAATAATACAGAGTATGATCATAATTGAATTGAAATAAATAACAGAAAGACCTCTGGAAAATCTCCAAGAATTTGAAGATACATGGTCTAAATAATGCTTCTAAAAATGACAACTTGGAATATAATTTTCAAGTAAAAAAGATAGACAACTAGCCAGAACAATGGACACACACACACACACACACACACACCACATAGATCAAAAGTGAGAGTGGTTATAATATAACTGATCCAGTAAGATTATAAAGGTATCAATGTAATAGTGTGAACAACTTTATAACAATATATTGAAAAGCATTCATGAGGCTAAGAAATTTATTGAAATATTAAAACTATAAAAATTGAGGAAGTGTATTTCACAAGATTTTTTTTTTTGACAGAAAATTATTTTTTAAATATTTTAGTTAAAAACCACGTAAATAAGCCAGGCTTGGTGGCTCAGCCTGTAATCCTGCTATTTGGGAGGCTGAGGTGAGTGGATTGCCTGAGCCTGTGAGTTCGAACCACACCTGGGCAACTTGGCATGACCTCATCTCTACAACAAATTAAAAAAAGTAACTGTGCGTGGTAGCACATGCCTGTAGTTCCCTCTACTTGGAAGGCTGAGGCAGAAGGATTGCCAGAGCCCAGCAGGTTGAGGCTGCGGTAGCCGGGAGCATGCCACTGCACTCCAGTCTGGGCAAAAGAGCAAGACTCCAACTCAAAATAAATAAATAAATAAATAAATAAATAAAATTCCAAGTGTATAAGAACACTGTGGAGACTATTACTCAACATTTCAAGATTAAACAATGTAAATTATATGTAAAATCTCTAGAAAATTGATATAAAGAGAATACATTTTAACTGGTATTATGGGATGAATAATAATCTAATCTGAAATCAGGAAAATATATTGTAAGGAAAAAACTACAGAACAATTGGCATGGATGCCAACATCATTAATAAACTGTTAGAAAATCAAATTTCACAGTATGTATAAAGGGTAACACACCATGACCAAGTGAGAATTATCTCAGGATGGCAAGGTCGTTCTAATTCAGTTTTCAATTGATGGAAAGTCAAGTCAGCAGAACACAAGAGCCCTGGATCTTCATTCTCTCCCCAATCACATTTAGGCAGAAAGAACTCATGGGCAAATTCTCTTTGTGAGACATCCAGAAGACTATTTTAGCCAAGATTGGAGCAGATAAAAACTAAGCAGAGAATATAGCAACAATAAAAATCAACAAAAGCAAATAATTGGTTTACTGAACAGATAACAAAAAGCAGCACACACTTAGTTTAAAAACTAAAAAAATAAAATAAAGCAGTGAAGACAAAAATAAATAGAGTTAAAAATACAGTGGAAGAAAAGAAGTTACCATAAATGTAACAGCAATTTAAAAAATTAGAGACTGCTATGAATAATTAAAACCCCAAACTCTTGACACCTAAAAGAAATTGATAAAATATGGAAAACATGCAACTTAAAAAGACTAAATCATGAGACAAGTAGAAAGTCTATACAAATCTATGCAAGTATGGAGAATGAATCAGTAATCATAAAAATCCCAGCAAAGAAAAGCCAAGGATTTTCTCAACAAACAAAAGCCAAGGGCTAAACAGCTTTCTTGGTGAATTGTGTCAAATATTTAAGGAATAAAAAATAACATCAAACAATTTAAAAAAATTAGAGAAATAGGAAAATTTCCAAATGCATGTTATGGGACTAGCATGACCCAGATACCAAGCCCAGACAAAGATAGCTAAATTACAAGCCAATAGGCTGGAGTATAGATGTAAAAATCCACAACAAAATGCTGACAAACTGAACCCAGTAGCACACTAAAAGCATCCCACTCTATGATCAGTTGGGAATTACCTCTAATAAGCAAAAAGATTTTACTATGCAAATCAGTTGTGTGTTTCAATACATTGATAAATTAAAAGTGATATTCTGATCTGAATAGAAGCAGAAGAAACATTCTACACACTTTGATGATAATTTTCAGAACCTCAGAATACAAAGAAAGCACCTCAAGACAATAAAGACTATAAAAAAAGTTTATGACTGACATCATAATTAATAATGAAAAGCTAAAAGTGTTTGCATTAAAATTAGGCACTAGATAGACAACCATACCTGCTCTCCAACTCATATTCATCATAGTGCTGGGAATTCTGACCCCGGCAATTAGACAAGAAACAAATATAAGGTAGATGCATATCGGAAAAAAAGAAGTAAGATTGTTTGTTTGGAAATAACATAGTCATATATATGTATATATGAAACCTAGCAGGCTCTACCCCAAAACTGGTGGAATTGAAAAATGAATTCAGGAAAGTTATAAAATAATTTAAAAACATACAAAAATTACAAAATAATTTTAAAAATAATGGAAATTAGATGTGTATCTCTACACAAAACACAATTTTGAAAATTTTGGAAATGAAATTAAGGAACAATCTTATTTTCAATAACACTAAAAAAGAATAAAATACTCAAGTAAACCGGGCTCGGTGGCTCAGCCTGTAATCTCGCGCCTTTGGGAGGCTGAGGTGAGTGGATTGCCTGAGCCCACAGGTTGAAGACCCGCCTGGGCAGCAAGACCTCATCTCTACAATAAATTAAAAAATCAGCCAGGCGTGGTAGCGCATGCCTGTAATTCCGGCTACTCGGAAGACTGAGGCAGAAGGATCGCCGGAGCCCAGCAGGTCGAGGCTTTGGTGGCCGGGAGTGGCCACTGCACTCCAGTCTGGGAGACAGAGTGAGACTCCAACTCAAAAAAAAAAAAAAAAAAAAAAACTCAAGAAGAAAATGGAAGACTTATACAATGAAAACCACAAAATATCCTAGAAAATGAAAAAGACACAAAAGAACGACATCCTGTTTATGGATTGCAAGACTTAATATTGTTAAAATGTCCATACAACCCAAAGCAATCTAAATATTTAATGTCATCTCTGACAAAATCCAGGAGGCTTTTTTATGGAAATACATAAAATAAATCTACACAGAAAACAGATGAACATGAATGCCAAAACAATCTTGGGAAAAAGAACAAAGCTGGAGTCATCACTCTTCAAGTTTTCAAAACATATTACAAAGCTACAGGAAATAAAATGGTATGAACATAGATATGTGCATAAATATCAATGAGAAACTAATCTATGCCTGTATGGTCAATTGATCATCAAAGGATGCTAAGAATGCAGTGAGGAAAGAGTATTTTTTTCAAATGATGGTGAAAAAAGTGTATGTCTGCAAGCATATGAATAATAGTGAACCCTTATCCTACAATATAAATAACAATAGACAATATGTAGAAACTATGTATGTGTCCATCAAAAGACAAATGAATAAAGGATAACAGAAAGGGAAACAGAGGAACAGCAACAACAGCAACATCAGAAGGAATGTCCTCCCCCAAATATGTAATCAAGTGGCAAGTATAATCATCATCATACCAGTAATTACTTTACATATAAATAACACCAATGAACCAAATGAATGACAGCTTGTAAAACAGTTTTTAAAGCTCAGAGTTCATAAAAAAGAGTTTATAAATCCAAACAAAATGCTACTCCATTACATGCTGTTTATAAGGAGCTCACTTGAAACATGGCATAGGCAGGTTAACAGTAAAGGGTGGATTAAAAATATTATAACTTTTTTTAAAAGTTAAAAAGCCAGAGTGGGTATTTTAGTATCTGAAAAGGTGACATGAAAGTCAAGAAAATTACTAGACATGTACCAGCAGAGTTCTATAACCAAGAAATTGAATTTCTAATTTTAAAATTTCTGAAACATAAATCCCTTGTGCCAGATTGTTTCATGAGAGACTTTTACTAAGCATTTCAAGAATAATTGACATCTATTTTACACAATGTTTTCCAAAATACAAAATAGCAGGGAGATGTCGCATCCAATTTTGTGAAATCAGTATAAAATACAAGAAAAAACTTATTTTAAAGAAAGAAGGAAAGAATGAGGAGAAATAAAAAAGAAAAATATAGAACAATATCCTGTTGAATTTAGATATGAATCTTCAGCAAATGTAGTACATTGACTCCAGCAAAATATAAAGGATATTTTATACTAAGACTAAGAGGAATTTATTTCAGAAAATGTGTGGATCAATCTTTTAAAAATTATTCAATGAAATTCTCCATATTAATAGGTTAAGGAAAAAAAAAAACCAACAGTTGATGCAGAAAATGCATTGGATGTAATTCAGTATACATTCATTATACAATCTCTAAGATAAATAGGAATACAGAACTATCTCTACACATAGAATCTCCAAAAAAGCCAACAGTTAATATTATACTTAATTGTGAGAGACCAAATACTTTCACTGAGACTAGGATAAAAATAAGGTTGTCCATATTCACCATGCTTATAATATGTATAGCAGTAGATAAATGGACACGTAAGAAACAATTGGAAATAAAAAATGCAATCTTTTTCTTTTTTTTGAGTTGGAGTCTCACTCTGTCACCCAGACTGGAGTGCAGTGGCCGCTCCCGGCCACCGCAGCCTCGACTGCTGGGATCTGGCGATCCTTCCGCCTCAGCCTTCCGAGTAGCTGGAACTACAGGCGCGTGCTACCACGCCTGGCTAAATTTTTGATTTATTGTAAAGATGAGGTCTCGCCGTGCTGGGTGGCTCAGCCTGTAATCCCGCGCCTTTGGGAGGCTGAGGTAAGTGGATTGCCTGAGCCCGCGGGTTGAAGACCCGCCTGGGCAGCGAGGCCTCATCTCTACAATAAATCAAACATCAGCCGGGCATGGTAGCACGCGCCTGTAATTCTGGCTACTTGGAAGGCTGAGGCAGAAGGATCGCCGGAGCCCAGTCGAGGCTGCGGTGGCCGGGAGCGGCCACTGCACTCCAGTCTGGGTGAAGGAGTGAGACTCCAACTCAAAAAAAAAAAAAAAGATGAGGTCTCACCCAGTTGCCCAGGTGAGTCTTGAACCAGTTGACTCAGGCAATCCACTCACCTCAGCCTCCCAAAGCTCGGGTTTACAGGCAGAGCCACCCAGCTCAGCAAAAAATAGAATCTTTGAAAAACTGTATCTGATTTACAATAAAAGGTCATTACCGAGAGTTAATTTAAATTGAGGAAAAATTCATAAAAATTGCCCAACCTGAGGAATACAGCGTTATGTTGTAAAAAAATCAACAATACTTTAAGGAACTAGAGGAAAAGTTTAACAGGAATTCCAGTAAAATCCAGAAAAGAAAAGTTATTGGTGCAGGAGAAATAAATTGAGGACATAATGGTTCAAATACAGGAAAAGATGTCAATTTAGAGACTGAAGAAGAAAACTTCAAATTGGACCAACCCAAATTTATATCAACATATTTTGTTTTTGTTTTTTTATTTTTTATAATCAATATTTTTTATTATGATATTGTGGGGATAAGGGTTGGGTATACAAATATGCGTCATTTAGGCACCCTTGTTGATAAGAGGTGTCTCCCCGTCCCCAGACAGATATTTATTACCATTAATCTCATCTCCCTTTGCAACCCCCTAGTTTCCCACCACTGTCAGTCATTTTCTTATAGTATTACATTGGATGTTTAAGGTGCACTATATGAGTGAGAACATGTGATACTCAGATCTTTGTTTCTGTGAGAGGTCACTAAGTATTATAGACTCTAGTTCCATCCAGGTTGCTGAGAAATTCATGATTTTGTTCTTTTTTATGGCTGCATAGTATTCCATTGTGTATATGTACCACATTTTTTTAATCCAGTCTTGTTTTGATGGACAGCATGGTTGCTTCCTGGTTCTTGCTATTGTGAACAATGCTGTGATAAACATACGTGTGCAGCTATCTTTTTTATAGAGTGATTTGAGTTCTTCATGGTATATTCCCAGTAGGGGGATTACGGGGTCATATGGGAGGTTGATATTTAGAGCTTTTAGCAATCACCACACTGCTTTCCACAGAGGTTGCACTATTTTACACTCCCACCAACAGTGTAGAAGTGTTCCCTTTTCGCCACACAACTGCTATTTTTTGTTATTGATAATTGCCATTCTGACTGGAGTTAGGTGGTATCTCAGTGTGGTTTTGATTTGCATCTCCCTGATGATTAGTGAGGTTGAACATTTCTTCATGTGTCTCTTGGCTGCTCGTGCATCTTCCTTTGTGAAGTGTCTGTTCATACATTTTGCCCATTACACATATTTTAATAAACTGCTGAATATTAAAGTGGAGAAAAATATTCATTTCACTTTTCAACAGAGTGTTTGTAGAAAATCAAAGATTTGAATAACTGTAGTTTCCTATAAGAAACCACAATGACAGATAACAGTGTCATATCTTTAAAGCACAGACATATGCTTCATAATGATGTTTTGGTAAACATCAGACTGTATATATGACCATCTTATGATGGTCCTATAAGACTATACTGAAGAAGAAAAACTTCTACTGCCTAGTGTCATCTTGGTTGTTGTGAAGTTGTAGCACACACATTACTCCCATGTTTGCAATGATCCCAGTGTGAAGAAATGTACTGCACTGCCAGTTATTTAAATGTATGGGGTACATAATATATACTCTACATAATATCTGATAGGGATTATCAATGAATATATGAATGGTTTATGTGTTACTGTACAATAGTGTTAGGAACAATTTTGGAATAGATACCTCCTCCTTATCTAAAAAATATTGACTGTAAAACTGCCTTAGCAGGTCCTTCAAAAAGTATTCCAGAAAAAAGCATTCTTATCATAGATGATGACAGCTCCGTGTGTTAATTGCCACTGAAGAATGTTCAGATGAACAATACTCTAAGGAAGAAGAGAGTGATGTTGTTGATTGTGACCATGTGTAGGACTAGGATAATGTGTGTGTTTGTGTCTTAATTTTAAAAGAAAAGTTTAAAAAGTAAAAAAAAAAAAGATTAAGAATAAAGAAAAGCTTATAGAATAGGGATATATTGAAAGAAAATTCTTTTGTACAAGTATACAATGTGTGGTTAAGGTACGTTCTATTATAAGAGTTAGAAAATATTAAAGTAAAAACTAGAAGTAAGCTAAGGTTTTCTTGGTACCAAAGAAAGCAAAGTATTTTTTTGTGATTTTGGTGTAGCCTAATGTACAGTGTTTATAAAGTCTCCAGTGGTGTACAAAATATCCTGGGCCTTCACTTTTATTCTTGACTCATCACTGACTCATCCAGAGCAATTTCCAGTCCTGAAAGCTTCATTCATAGTAAGTATTCTATACTAGTATACCATTTTAAATCTTATATATTTTTACTATACCTTTTGTATGTTCAAGTATGTTTAGATACATAAATACTTAGCATTGTGTTAACACTGCCTACAGGTCTCAGTTCAGTAACAAGCTTTCCAAGTTTGTAGCATAGACCACTAGGGTGAACCACGTAGCCTGGTTATGTTGTAAATTCTCATATCCAGGTTTGTGTAAGTATCCTCTATGATGTTTGCACAATGAAGAAATCACCTAACAATTCATTTCCCAGAAAGTATCCTTGTGATTAAGCTACACACAACTATACTTAAGTGAGAGTACTTCCCACTATGTATTGTAAACTCAGTAAAAATCTCTTTCAGTATTGACATTTAATTATGCATTTTCCAGTGAAGTAAACCTAAGAGAACTGCTTGTGAGCAGAGCTGTTCTTGCAAAGAAAAAATGCCAGAGGAGATATGTTAGCAATGAAGGGAGAGTAATAGAAATTGTCAGTATCTTGGTGAATGTATACTGGATTAATTTTATTCTCCTAAATCTTAAGAAGTATGCATGATTGCAAAAGTGAAAATTGTATATTTTCTTGTGTGTTGGGACATACAGCATATACAGGTAAGATAGACAAGTCAACTCTAGCATCAAACTGAAGTAGGATTGGAGGTTTAATTTGAGAAGATTAAATAACATGACCTCTAAAAAGACTGCGATACATATATCTTTTATGTCTATCTAGTTTACAAAGATAAAGGTATCTAGGTTGACATATTGTATATATTTATATGTCTATATCTGTATACATGCATGTATGGGGGAACGCCCCCAAAGTCTTGGGTTTTGTTTTGAGTGGTGGTCCCCATAGCACACTAAGAAATTGTTCCTCTGGATCAAATGGGCAACCATAGTTGTCATCTGGAAGTCTTGAGAAGGTTGCATCTGATATGAGGAATGAACATACTGATTGTGGCTAATAAGTGTTGGTCCTTCCACCATGACGATGCACCTGCCAACACCAAGCTTAGTGTTCAGAAGTTTCTGACAAAAAATGGCATGATCCCATGCCCCTCCCTCCCGATTCACATCCTCTCAAGTTGAGCATCTATGTTGGTTTCCTGGATTAAAAAAGTCATCATAGGAAGTATTATAGCAATGTAGGAGAAGTAAAACACAAAATTGGCAGAAATAGTAAAAGGCATTAAACTTCAGGAGTTCAAAAGCTGTTTTCGCAATGGAGAGTGCATCTTGATAGCTGTATCACATCAAATGGAGGGTACTTTGAAGGTGACTGAAGTTCAAATATTTAGAATAAATTGACAGTTTGGTATAAATATATTTGTTTTTTGGCCCCTTGTACTTATATTCATGTCCAGAGCAATATCAAAATACACCACAAAAATACAGCCAAAATTCCAATGGAGAAATTAAAATGAACTCCTGAAACACTTTCAAATGTTCTTAAATGGCAGGAAAAGAGAAACAAAAGAAAAAAAATTTAATGAAGGCAAACAGAATCATAACTGGTAGACCTAAATTCAAACCTGTCAGTAATATTTTTAAATGTAGATCGCCCAAGCATATCAATTAAATGAGAGAATTTGTCAGATTAAAATTTTCTAGTTCTATTCTGATCAAAAATGCACTTTATATTTAACACAGATAGTATGGGAAATTATGTGTCATAAAAACCTCCTTGGTCTGTTCTAGCCTCTGTAACAATAATATTATAAACTGGAGGGCATATGAAAAACAAACGTTTATTTTTCGTGGTTCCAGAGGCTGGGAAGTATAATATTCAGATGACGCAGATCCTGTGTCTGCCTCATACATGGCATCTTCTCCCTGCAACTTCACATGTGGTTTCACATACAATAGTTCCCTTCACCCACAGATTCACTTTCCGTGATTTCAGTTTTAAGTTGCATGCCATTTTGAGTAATGTGATGAATTCTTCATCTGGGTAAATGATTCATCCCTGTGTTCAGAATCTCCACATTGCCCATGCTGACCACCCATTAGTGGCTTAAGAGTCATGTGTTTTATTTGTTAGACTGTCACGGTGTTGCAGTGCTTGTGTCCACATAACCCTTAATTAGTTTTGTCCTGGCCCCAAAGTTCAAGAAGAGTGAAGTTGGCAATTTGGAAAGAGCCATGATTGCTTCCTTTATGTGGAGAAATGAAAGTTTCTGACTCAACAAAGAAAAAAAATTGTAGGCTGAGGTGCTGAAACCTAGGTAAGAGTATACCTTGTATCAGTGAGACTGTGGTGATGCTAAAAGAATTTTGAACCAGGTTTGCTACTACTACTCAGGCTATAGAAGGTAATATAGGGTTTTGTACTATCTAAGTTTCCAAGCATTTGCTGGGGTCTTAGAACATATTCTCCTAGATAAGAGGGGAATACCTGGTGGAGGGGTGAACAAGAAAGTTCTTTAGGCTGTAAAAACAGTTATACCTGAGGAGGATATAGTATGTAAGTAATGATGGAAGAGAAATAGAAATGGTCAGTATTTGGGCAAATATATACTGGATATTTTTTTTCCTCTTAAAAGTTAAAAAATATGTAAATGTAAAAAGCAAAAATAGTAACATGGTCTGTGTATGAAGAGAGATTTACTACCATTGGCCTCTTTTTTAAAGATACTAATGCCATCCTGGAAGGCACTAAAAGGCCCAACCTCATAATGCTATCACATTGGGGATTAATTTTAACCTAATGAATTTAGACCAGAGAATTTTGTCCCTGATTCCACCAAATTGTTGCCCCTCTCACATCTAAAATACCTACACTTTATCTCAATAGCCCCAAATGTCTTAACTTGTTTCTATAATATCTTTACATTGATGTCCAAAGTCTCATCTAAATCAGATATGAGACAGACTTATAGTAGGATTCATTCTGAGACAAATGGCCCTCCAGCTGTGAACCTGTAAAGTCAAACATGTTATGTGCTTCCAAAATACAATGGTAGGACAAGAATAGAAGAGAAATTTGTTTTGTAAAAGGGGAGAAATAAGAAAGAAAGGAGAAGTAGCAGATTCTGAGCAAATACAAAATGCAACGGGGAAAACAACATGAAACCTTAAGAATCTAGAATAACTTTCCCTGACTCAATGGTTTGCACTCTAGACTCACTGGGTGGCGGTTAAATCTCTGAGTTCTGGAAAGCTATGCCTTCATGGCTTTGGACAGGTTTCTTGTGGAGGCTCTGAGTGAGAATCTGTTCCTTGCTTCTCTCCGAGCTTCCAGTGTTTGCCAGTAATCGTTGATGTTTCTTGGCTGGTAGACATACCTCTCCAGTCTCTGCCTCTGTCTTCACACAGCCATCCTTCCATTTGTCTGCCTGTGCCTTCATGTTTCTCTCCTCTGTGCCTGTCTCTATACCCCAAACTTTCTCTTTTTCTAAGGATACCAATCATTGGATTAATGTCCACTGTAGTAACCCAGTATGACCTCATCTTAGTTTCATTACATCTGCAATGACTGGATTTCAAAACAAAAAACAAGAAACAAAAAAGCTTACATTTATAGGAAGTGGGGCTTAGGATTTGAACATTTCTTTTGAGATGAGACAGTTCTACACACCATACAGGGGATCTGGGTGGAGCAAAACCAGTGTTCACTGTAGCCTAGGAAACAAAACACCCAACTTTTGTTTTCAATTTTTCTGTGAATTCTTGTAACCAACAGAATTTCTATGCACTTATTTGGGATTCAGTGCCATTGTCTGCAAAAAGTAAGAATGTGGACCACATGATTTCTTAGGACATTTTTATAAACTTCTGAGATTCCTTAAAAGAATGTTATTGGCAATTCTCTATCAGACTGTTGTAAATATAAAAATATATCAATATGTTTAAATAATTGGCTCAACTCTAGCTATACATACAAATTCTAGAGGCACTTTCAAATTAATTATGTTTGAATAGAGTTACAGAACCACTAGCCATTATAGAATTTTATTACATTGTTGTAATCTATTCAATTATACCAGTTACTTAGGGAAATATATAGTTGTTATATAATACCAGGACAAGTTAGTTTTTCTTTAAATATTTCACATTAAATTGCCACAAATACATCAATTCTTCAGAGTTGCTTCCAAACAAATCCTTATTTTAATCATCTATCTCTGATGATCAGATAAATCTTGTAAAGGACAATTTTTTTTGTCTATTGACAAGAATCTAAATCCCCTTATATGTTACTGCTGTCTGTAGAGTACACTCAACATTTTTTTAATAATCAATATTTTTTATTATGATATTGTGGGGTACAGTTAAGGGTTAGGTATACAAATATGCTTTGTTCAGGCACCCTTGTTGATAAGAGGTGTCTCCCCGTCCCTAGACAGATATTTACTACCGTTAATCCCATCTCCCTTCCCCTCCCCCCCATAGTTTCCCACCACTGTCAGTCATTTTCTTATGGTAATACATTGGATGATCAAGGTCCACTATATGAGTGAGAACATGTGATACCCAGATCTTTGTTTCGGTGAGAAGTCACTCTGTATTACAGACTGGTTCCATCCAGGTTGCTGTGAAATTCATGATTTTGTTCTTTTTTATGGCTGTGCAGTATTCCATCGTGTATATGTACCACATTTAAAAAAATCCAGTCCTATTTTGATGGACAGCATGGCTGCTTCCAGGTTCTTGCTATTGTGAACAATGCTGCGATAAACATACGTGTGCAGGTATCTTTTTTATAGAGTGATTTGAGTTCTTCAGGGTATATTCCCAGCAGAAGGATTGTGGGGTCATATGGGAGGTTGATATTTAGAGCTTTTAGGAATCGCCACACTGCTTTCCACAGAAGTTGCACTAGTTTACACTCCCACCAACAGTGTAGAAGTGTTCCCTTTTCGCCACACCCTCTCCAGCAACTGTTATTTTTTGCTATTGATAATTGCCATTCTGACTGGAGTTACATGGTATTTCAGTGTGGTTTTGATTTGCATCTCCCTGATGATTAGTGAGGTTGGATATTTCTTCATGTGTCTGTTGGCTGCTCGAATGTCTTCCTTTGAGAAGTGTCTGTTCATATCTTTTGCCCATTTTATAAAGGGGTTGTTTGTTTTTTTCTTTTCAGCACGTTTGAGTTCCTTGTAG
This sequence comes from Cephalopachus bancanus, assembly GCA_027257055.1. NCBI lineage: Eukaryota > Metazoa > Chordata > Mammalia > Primates > Tarsiidae > Cephalopachus > Cephalopachus bancanus. The sequence continues at coordinate 19,424 of JAPVLO010002061.1, forward strand.
ATCCAAGATGTTAAGCCTTTGTCAGACCTGAAGTTGGCGAATACTTTTTCTCAGTCTGTGGGCTGTCTCCCTGCTCTCTTGATGGTTTCTTTGGCTTTGCAGAAGCTTGTTAGTTTAATGAGGTCCCACTTGTCTATCTTATCTCTTATGGCCCATGGGTTTCGGGTTTTGTTCAGGAACTGGATGCCAGTTCCAATTTCCATGAGGGTATATCATTCATTTTCTAAGGTTCGTATGGTTTGAGGTTTCAATCTTCTGCATGTGGTCAGCCAGTTTTCCCAGGACCATTTGCTGAATAGATTCTCTTCTACCCAGTGGTAGGTGGTGGAAGCTTTGTTGAAGAAGAGTTGCTTGAGAAATTGAGGTTTTGCTTCTGGAATCTCAGTTCTATTCCATTGGTCTGTATGCCTGTTCTTACACCAATACCAAGCTGTTTTGATGATTGGAGCTTTATAGTAAATTTTGAAGTCTGGTAATGTGATACCACCTGCTTTTTTTTTTTTTTTTTTTTTTTTTTTTTGCTGAGGATTGTTTTGGCTATTCTTGGTCATTTGTGTTTCCATATGAATTCCTGTGTTGTTTTTTCTAGGACTGAGAGGACTGTTGCTGGTAATTTGATGGGTATTGCATTAAATCTGCAGATTTCCCTAGGTTGGTTGGACATTTTCACAATGTTGATTCTTCCAGTTCATGAGCATGGGATATTTTTCCACTTGTTTGTGTCTTCTTTGTTTTCTTTGAGCAGTGTTTTGTAGTTTTCATTGAAAAGGTCTTTCACCTCTCTGGTTAGGAAGATGCAAGTTATTTCATTTTTTTGTGACTATTGTGAATGAAATTGTGATTTTTATTTGGGTTTTGTTTGTTCACTATTGGTGTAAAGAAATGTGGTTGTCTTTTGCACATTTATTTTATATCCTGAGACTTTGCCAAAGGCCTTTACCAGTGTAAGGAAGTTTTTGACAGACTCTCTTGGGTTTTCAAGGTACACAATCATGTCATCTGCAAAGAGACAATTTGATTTCCTCTTTCCTATTTGGATATCCCTGACTGCCTTCTCTTCTCTGATTGCTGTAGCCAGGACTTCCAATACTATATTGAACAGGAGGGGTGAGAGTGGGCATCTGTGTCTTTTTCCAGTTTTCAGGGGAAATGGTTCCAATTTTTGTTCATTTAGGAGTATGTTGGCTGTGGGTTTCTTGTAGCTGACTTTTACTATTTTGAGGTATGTTTCCCATATGCTTAGATTTTCGAGGGTTTTTATCAAGAACGGGTGCTGGATTTTATCAAAAGCTTTTTCTGCATCTAATGATATAATCATGTGGTTTTTGTTTTGACATCTGTTGATATATTGAGTCACATTTATGGTTTTATGAATGTTGAACCAGCCTTGCATTCCAGGGATGAAGCCTATTTGGTCATGATGGATGATTTTTGAGATGTGTTGTTGAATCCGGTTTGCTAGGATCATGTTGAGAATTTTAGCATCTATGTTCATCAAAGATATTGGCCTGTAGTTCTCTTTCTTTGTTGAGTCTTTATCTGGCTTGGGTACCAATGTGATGTTAGCTTCGTAAAATGATTTGAGGAGAGTTCCATCTTTCTCAATTGCCTGGAATACCTTCAGTAGGACTGGTATCAGCTTCTCTTTAAATGTCTTGTAGAATTCTGCTGGAAAGCCATCTGGTCCAGGGTTTGTTGTTGTTGTTGTTGTTGTTTTTTAGGTAGTTTTCTTATAATGTAGTCAATTTCCTTAATTGTTTTGGTCTATTTAGGGTTTCAATTTCTTCTTGGTTCAACGTAGGCAGGTTGTGTGATGAGAGAATGTCCTCCATTTCCTTAAGGTTTTCAAGTTTGTTTCTATACAAGTGTAGTCTCTAGTAGTTTATAGTAGTCTCTAATGATCTTTTGTATTTCTTCAGGGTCAGATGTGACTTCATCTTTTGTGTTTCTGATTGTGCTTATTTGGGCTTTTTCTCTTTTTTTCTTGGTCAGTCTAGCTAGGGAACATTGATCTTTTTTATCCTTTCGAAGAACAAGCTTTTTGTTTCATTGATTTTTTATAATCTTTTTGTCTTCTATGTCCTGGATTGGGGCCTTTATTTTGGTGGTCTGGATTCTTCTGCTGAAATTAGGGTGTTTGTGGTCTTGCTTTTCCAGCTTCCTTAGGTGACTTGTTAGGCTGTTAATTTCTGATCCTTCCATTTTCTTCATGTGCGTATGTCGGGATGTAAATTCCCCTTTTACTACAGCTTTCATGGCACCCCAGAGATTTTGGTAAGATGTTTCTTCATTTTCATTTGTTTCCAGGTATTTTTTGATCTCTGTTTTGATTTCATCATTGACCCAGGAGTTGTTTAGCAACATACTGTGTAGTGTACACCTCTATGTGGATTTTCGGGGGACCTTGTTTGTGTTAATGTTTATTTTTATTCCACTGTGGTCCCAGAAGGTGCAGGGTAAAATTTCAGTCCTTTTAAATTTGCTTATGCTTGATTTATGGCCAAGTATGTGGTCGATCTTAGAATATGTTCCATGCGGTGATGAGTAGAATGTGTATTCTGTGGTCTTTGGATGGAATGTTCTTTAGGTATCGATTAAGTCCATTTGGTCAAGAATCACACTGAGGTTCTGGGTCTCAGTGCTGATTTTATGTCCTGATGATCTGTCTAGGGTTGTGAGTAGGGTATTAAAGTCCCCAGTTATGATGGTGTTAGAGTCAATATCTTTCTTTAGTTTTCCTAGAAGCTGCTTTATGAAAGTTGGCACTCCTATGTTGGGTGCATATATGTTTGAGATAGATATTTCTTGTTGATGGAGTGAACCTTTTATCATTATGTAGTGGCCCTCTATCTTTTTTAATTTTTGATAGCTTAAGTAGTATTTTGTCTGAAATTAGGATCGTGACTCCTCCTTTCTTTTGTGTCCATTTGCCTTAAAATTTGTTTCCCATTCTCTTACTTTGAGTCTATGCATGTCCTTTCTCATTAGATGGGTCTCTTGAAGGCAGTATATTGTTGACTGGTGATATTTTATCCATTTTGCCATTCTATGTCTTTTCAGTGGTGCATTTAGTCCATTGACATTCAGGCTAATTATTGAAATGTGAGAGTTCATCCCTATCATAGAGCTCTTATAGAGTTATTGCTCTTCCATTTGGTTTTTTGTCTTTCTTTTGGTTTTGGGGTTGGTTCATATGTATTTTATTCTTTTTCCTGTGCTCTTGTGAAGAACGTTGTTCTTTTTTCCTTTTCTTCTGTTTTTAGTACTTTCTTAAGTGTTTCATGTAGAGGTGGTCTGGTGACAGTGCAAGTTCTTAGGGATTGGATATCTGGGAAAGATTTTAATTCTCCCTCGCTGATGAAGCTTAACTTGGCTGGGTAGGTTATTCTTGGTTGAAATTGTTTATCTTTTTGGACTTTGAAGATAGGGCTTCAAGGTCTCCTAGCCTGCAGGGTTTCTGTAGATAAATCTGCTGGTATTCTAATTGGTCTTCTATGGTAGGTGATCTGGCCTCTTTCTCTTGCTGCCTTTAGGATTTTTTGCTTTTATGCCTACTTTGTTTAGGCAAGCTATTATGTGTCTAGGAGTTGGTCTTCTCATTTGTTGTCTTGCAGGGGTTCTCTGAATCTCTTGTGTTTGAATTTTTGCATCACCAATTAGATAAGAGACGTTTTCTTGAATAATCTCATGGAAAGTTTGTTTCAGTGTGGTCTCTGTCTCTCTTTCTGCCTCAGGAAGGCCAATTACTCTTTGGTTCAGTCTCTTGTAGTAATCAATCATCTCTTGAAGGTTTTGTTCTGTCTTTTTGAGCTTGTTTTCTGTGTTTTTAAGAGTTTGGGGTTAGTTCTATATTTTGGTCCTCAAGTTCTGAGATTCTTTCTTCTGGTTGGGTAATTCTGCTTTCCATGCTTATCAGTTTGTTATTTATTTCATTCACAGTATCCTTTATTACTGTTATCTCAGTTATCAGCTCCTTCCCAGTTTCTTCTTGTCTCTCCTCAATTCTTTTTAATCTCTCCATTAATGTCTTAGTATCTAGTTTTGTAGTTTGAGACCAGTCATTCCTGGGGCTCTTCATTGTCTGCATTCTGAAGTCAATTTTCTCAGTGTCTGCCCTCCCAGGGGTCTGGGAGAGACCCAGACTCTTGTTTTGGTTTTTCTTCATTTGTGTAGATTTTTCTCTCTCTCCCCCTTTCCCTCCCCTTCTTTAATTCTGTTTTTCAGGGAAGCTGGGTTTGATTTTGCTTTGCTTGTGCAATCTCCTGTTTTTCCTTATGAGGATCCTCTGGCTTTGTTCACTTTTTAGGTTGGAGTGTTGGCTGCGGGATGTACTTTTTGCAGTTTTGAAGTTTAATTGAGGGGGATGCTGTGATTCAGAATCTATATGCTGATTCTAGCATCTACCAACCAGTGTATGAGCCCACTGCCTTACAATCTGTCTGTGCAGTGGTATGTAGGTTTGGTCTGTGGAACAGTAGGAAGTACAAAAGAGGAAAGCAATGGAGGAAGGGGGTTCAATAGGAAGTTAGAAAGAGAGAAGAGTGAGAGGGAAAACAGACATACATACCAACTAACAGGTGAAAAAATGACACAAGGCCAGAGAGAAGTGAAAAAAACACACCAGCAAAATTCCCTAAAAAATACTGGTAGCTACACAAAGATAGAACAATAAAATCATGCCTTTTGATGCATTTTGCCTAACACAAACAGATAGTGTAAGTCAAAAAGCAAACAAAAGTGAGCAAAACAAACAGTCAAAATGATAAAATTAAGAGTCAAAATAAGAAATCTGTCTAGCTCTGGAAACTTTTCTGAGTATCTAAAGTCTCTTCAGCTCTGATCTCCAGTCTTTTGCCTTTGCTTTCATTGCAGACAACTAGATTTACTAGCAGCTTGGGCTTGTTCTTTTAGCCTGCTGCCTGGGAGGTCTGTGATGCTCATTTGCCTTTTTCTGATTTAGCATAGGGGGAGGGGCTTTGTCTCCTGTTTTGCGACGTTACCTTAGGACCCGAGGTGGATGCTGCTCATAGGTTGGCAGGGCAATGCAAGTCTCTGCTTGGAGAATGGATAAGGTGGCAGTTTCTCTTTCACAGATCCTTTCTCTTTGTTCTTCTGGGTCCCTGGGCGATCCACTATGATGGACTGTGGTGGCATGGGAGGCACCAGGGATCAGCTGCACAGCTGGGCGCTGGGCCTGGGGTGCCACCAGCAGGCTGGGGTGGAGGAGGGGGTCAGGAGTTCCCTCCTCTGGAGCTGAGAACCTCCAACCCTGACCCCCTTAAGTTATGCTGTTCCCTTACACAAGCATGGGGTCACGCGCTGAGTGTGTCAGCCAGGGTGGGCCCAGAGCTCCAGAGCTCCAAAGCTCCAAAGGGCAGATGGTGAGTGACGAGAGTGGCCCTGGGCCACTCACAAGGTACTTCAGCCAGAAATGGAACTGGTATTTCTGAGTGGCAGGCGCCAAGAACCTCCCTGGTGACCGATGGCTTGGTGCTGGTGCTGGGTGAGATGATGTAGCCAGGGAGGGAGCCGAGACCCAAGACTCCCATGCAGGCAGAAGTCACATATAGTGGAGCAGCAGCAGCCGGGGGCTGCAATATCTGGCCCTGCATGGGACCGAGGGTTCCCGGGCCTTGGACCAGTGTGGCTGGCGGTGGGCAGGGGAATGGGGGAAGAAAAGTAAGAGACTTTTTGGGAACTCACATTCAGAGAATCTCACAATTACACCTATGCCTTCGTCATCTTACCAGAACTTCACATTCAACATTTTTAATTGCAGTTGATCCTTTTCTCTTTTTGTTGAGAGTATTCATACAAGGCCATCAAGAATTTTGTGTTAAATTTCTCCTCAGTTCATTATACTTCCTTTGGTTCTACTGTCTCACTCATGTAATTTTTGAAAACTAATTGAATTGCTTTGATGAATTTTTATAATTTTTTCAATGCCTCAATTATAGTACTTTTCAATCACTATTGTTAACGTCATTTATTGAAAATAAAAAATAGGCATGCATTATATATAGGATATAAATTCAGTTCATATGCTGTCTTAAACTTGTAAGAATATTTTTTTCTTTTTGTTGTGGGGGGAAGTATTACTTTGACAAAGAACCAATCATTTTAATCAGGTACGTTATGTTGTTTTGCATGTGAGAGGAAATGGACTTAGTTTATAAATAATATTGTATCTTAGCCTTTATAATTTCTGCATAATTCCTTTATGTAGCTTTTTGAGAATATTTAAACCTGAACATGAAAATAGTTTATGAAACAGCAAAATACAGATACATTTTAAAAAGACAAATTAATGGCAGTTGCTGATGGAAGTTTTTAATGCATAATAATTACATTAAATTCACAAAAACATGCATAAAAAGATTTTGCTGGTTAGGTCTTTCTGTGTTATATGTAACAAACACCCAATTCAAACAGTGAAGGCAAGCACAATAAAAACTTTACTGATTGTGAGACTCAGTTACAATAGGTTAGCTCTAAGGCTCCAGATAAGTGAGAGTTTCTCCATTCTCTCTCTCTCTCTCTCTCTCTCTCTCTCTCTCTCTCTCTCTCCCCTTCTCTCTCTTCTTCTTTCTCTCTTTCCCTCTCCATCTCCCTCTTTCTTTCCTCTCCTCTCCCTCTCTCTCTCTGCATTTTCTCTTTCAGTTGCTTTATTTTCAATCCTTTAGACAATTTCATTCACTAACAATAACCAACAGTGTTGCAATTTGTTGTTTTACTATTTGTGGTGGAAACAGTGTATTTCTTTTATTATTATTATTTTATTATAAAGATGCGGGGTCCAATTCAGGGTTAGGTATACAAACTTGATTATGCAGGTACCCTTGAAAAAGTGTATTTCTTTCCTGATATTTCTGAATATCCAACATTGATTCTAGTTTACCAGGCATTGAATTGTGTGGCCTATTCCTGAAGCTGGAAGATATCATATACACCTTAAATCATAAGAGGTAAGCTGGCACATTAAACATCTGCATTCAATACATAAAAATATTAGGAAAATTAAAGCAACACATGATGGGTTGTTGTACTTAAACTCAAGTTTTCCAATTCTAAAATATTTCCCTTTTTTTTGGAAATCCATGAAGGAAATGAAGAGCACTTTATTTGTAAAAGTTATACAAAGAAGCATGGATGTTCATCATTTCCTGGACAATTTAACTATCATTGTGGAATAATTGTCATTTAGAGTATGAGTGATTTTTTGGTCAATTATCTTTACTTATTGATTGTGGAGAAAGCATTAAAAGTACACAAAAGAACAAAAATATCAGCCCATGCATTTAATTACCTTACTTGGGATATGCTCTAAATATTTTCAACAAATTTGTATAGAAGTGCCAAAGGATTGGAGGAGAAGAGACATAATGCAAGAGTTCAGAGAAAAAGGGAGAAAAAAGAGTTTTGGGGCAATTGTGAAAAGTTTCCTACTGGTGGTAGCAATGTATAAATTTGAAGAATGTTTAAATGAAGTCCAGCATATCTAGCATTAGAATATATTCTAGATGGTGTTACAGGGATAGTGTGATAAACTTGGTAGAAAGTAATGACAAAAAAAAATTGGGCAAACAGACTTCTCTTGGGTTATTTTATGTGACATTGTACAAGTTATTTCAGCCATCATATCAACACACATCATCTGGAAAAAAGATATTAGGTAACATATTTTTAATATTCCTCATAATGATCATTTATGATATCTTGCTGTGAGAAATTCACTGAATTAATCATTTTACATCAATGAATTTATTGAATCTTCACAATAACCCCATGAAGTGGACACCATGATATAGACCCTTGTAACTAAAAGGGTGACATCAAGCAGTGACTTTTAACAAGTTTTATCTGGATATTGTCTTAAAATAGAGATGATAGGGTTCCAAACTACACAGAATTAAATAACTTAGTAACATGTGAACAAGAAGATCAGGTGAAAAATGTGTGAATTAATTTTTGAGAAGCCCTGATGTACAAATACTATTAATTTTGCCATTTTATAGAAATCTAACCAAAGAGCTATAGTTGTTTGTTCAAGATCATTAGCTAAAATGTGAAGAAAGTTTTTACCAAGGGAATATTGCCAAGCTGTTAGCTACTCTTCTGACACATATAGTTTCTATGGTTCTGTTAATCTACACAGTGGATAATTTGGGGATTCAGTTGGAAAGAGAAGCATAGCAGAGCAGAAGCAAGATTGCATTGGAGCCTATGAAAATTATTCAATGAAAATTGATATTTTTAAATTATTAAATATAGAGACAATAGCAGAAAATTCTATGGTATTCAGCTAAGATCTGTTAAAATACATGAGCAGTGAAAGAGTAATTTTTATTAAAAGTGTATGAAAATATCTGAAGAATGCTTGGAGTGATTTTTTCCAGTACATGTGACAAGAATGTTAACATGTTTTGCTTCATACATAAAGAGAAGCTTAAGACAAATTCAAAGAGATTTATTCCCTAGACTTAAAATAATTTGAAAGAATAAAAATATTGTGAGACAACTTACAAGGATTTCCATAGACTCCATCACTTGGTTTTATTTAACTCTTTCTGGATACCATAACTTTATTTTTATTGCCTCAGTCTATTTCTAGATGATGCACCAAATTCACTGGTCATTCAATCAGCATATTATACTGTCTTTTATTTTTGTATAATGACATAGGTCACGAAACTAGTTGTTTTCATTTAGTTGTTGATTGACTCTTAGTGCAAGGTCATCATCCCAGAGGCAATGGTTTCTTCTTTGTCTTATATTAGTCTGAGTGCTGTGACTAGATAATTGAGGGTGAATTACATGTAGGATGACTGGCATGTATTTGATTCCCCTTTCTTTTTTCTTGCAACATACTAGTCCCGAGTTAGCCTCTTAAAGTGTTTAATGATTTATAACTCTTGTTTAGGAGATGCACAGGTTATTAGTTTTCAAACGGGATTAGTATACTTTTGACAAGTTCATTTATCCTATGGATTGCCAGAGTGCAAATTTTAACTCTATTTTACATATATCCCCTGTTTTAAGATAATAGTGAACCATACTTCTTGGTTGAATCCTGATATCATGTTTCTGATAATAACACAGACAGATCTTATCACCAAGCTATATTGAGGCTATTTTAAAATCTATACACACATATATTATCTCTTTGATATTAATAATAGGAAAGTAGCATTTCTGAAAATTTTGAAATAGTGAGAATGCCTTTCACAGTCTCATGTTTTCTTGGTAGAGAAGTAGCATTTATATCCTGATTTGAGTTCTTGAGCAGTGGCTATCAACTCAAGTCTTAATTACTTGAAGTGTTCTTAAAAATATCTGTGCCTGGTCTCCAACTTCAGAAAATAACTCATAAGTCAAGAGTTGGGGAGATTTTTAAAAGTTCTCCAAGTGTGTAGCCAAGTTGAGTATTCAATTTAACACATAAATATATGAACTTCAAAAAGAAATATTCTGGACAAATTGGAGTAGAGTGAAGGAATGAAAGACTGGACAAGCAGAGGTAGTGAGAAACATTCCCTGGTTATGACAATTGTGTCTTCTCACATATTTTTCTATTATATTTTTTACACATTTTCTCATTTAATATATCACATGCAAGGCTCACATGGATTTATTTTGTGTTAAATTGTGGTCTTTCCTTTTGTGCTGACTACCAAACATTTATTTTCATCATTATAATTCTCTTTGCATCTGCCTAAGTTGATTGTCTTGATCCACTCAATTAATACTGTGCTAGATTTTACTTTTTAGTTTAAAAGAAAAGTGACAGAAAAGTAGTATTTATAGACTATGCCAACAAACTTTCTTTTCATTGTTTTAGTTATGTAAATCAGTCATCTTAATATCAATAGGTTAATGTTCAAATCAGCTAGTACATTCATCATCAGTATTTTAAAGATAATAGCTTTTATTTGTTGTGAATCTTTCCTACTCTTAACTCAAACCTTCCAAGAAACAGTGTCTGTTTTACTTAAGGGTTTGTCATTCAGAAGTGTCTGGAGGGTACTGGCTTATAATTAGGGCTATAATGTCTTTTATTCTTATTTTGTGGCATTTTATTGATGGAGGCTACCCATCATACCAGGACAGTAGAAAATGCCATTCGAATGATACCTGATCACATGTTTTTAAGAACCCTTCCCTTTTAAGTGGGGCTCATCACCAATGCATTGTTTCATAGTTTATTTTCTTTCCCTTTGCTAGAGATTCAGGGTCTCTATGCTTCGAATCTGTTTTGTACGAATTGCTTCATTGCAGCAAATCAAATAACAGGCCTGAGATAATTTAAATTTTTCTAGAGATTCTCTTTTCCTGCTACTTGATTTGCATTGATAGAAAATGCAAAAATGACTTTGAGCTTGAGCTCATTTTAGTTAGGTGGGCCTGCATTTAATGGTCTTTGGGAAATAGTTAACATGCATGGTGCACTCAATAGTAAAGGAGAAACAAAGTTTCAGTTTTTCTCAGCACAACCCATTGCTGAGCAAAAATCTCTAAAAATTTACTATCTCTAGGCCCTTCTAAAAAAATTGGCAACTGGAATTTCTGGTAAAATATTGTAATGATTTATTTATGTGTAGTTTTGTTTTTCTGACTACAAATTATTGGAAGGGGAACTTATGCTCTACCACATGTAACTTTGTAGAGACCGGACTAGTGAAAGACAGTGATTGCCTTTGGGAGGCTGAGGTGAGTGGATTGCCTGAGCCCGCGGGTTCGAGACCTGCCTGGGCAGAGAGAACTCATCTCTACAATAAATCAAAAAATCAACTGGGCGTGGTAGTGCATGCCTGTAATTCCGGCTACTCGGAAGGCTGAGGCGGAAGGATCGCCGGAGCCCAGCGGGTCGAGGCTGCGGTGCCCGGGAACGGTCACTGCACTCCAGTCTGGGCGACAGAGTGAGACTCCAACTCAAAAAAAAAAAAAGAAAGTGATTTGCAACATGTGTTGAGTGAATAAGTGCATGGACTTGGGCTCACCCATACTCCATCACTCACTGGATGTGTTACTTCGGCACATTTATTTAATGAATTTAAGTATCAGTTTCCCCAATTGTAAAAAAGAAAGAGAGATACTAGTTATACTTATATAGTTGTTATTAGGTTTGTTTAAGATGATCTAAAAAGAAGCTGGATCATAGTAAGAATTTATTGCATGTTAGTGATCATTATTATTAATGTCTCTTATAGAACTCCTGAACAATAGCACATTCCCGGGAATAGATATAATTAAGCCAATCTAATTCTTCATCACAGAGTTTTCCTGGGATGAAGAAAAGGAAAGAGCAGTATGAACTTGTTGCAGAATTGGTACAGCAGAGTCACTAGACCAGGAGGACTGTCAACAGGGTTACTGCAACAGCGAGTGCAGCGCAGAACACCAGCCTCATTCTTCTGGTGTATGACCATTGAAGTTCTAGTGCCTTCTCTTGTGCTGCAATACATTCTCGTGGTTAAAGGTGCCTGTATGCACTGACACATTTTCTTAGAGTTATACCTGAGTGTCATATAATATTTTGCTTTACAGAATTATGTCATTTTCAGAAGACTTTTAATTTGTATCTGACATACAGGAACACAACTGGTTATTTACTGTTGTTATACAAATCAAACTTTTTGTGTGTAATTATATATTTTCCAATATATAATTGGCAAACTTTCATATATTATCTGTGAATATTAATAGTTTTTTTCAATCTGTTTGTTAAATTATTTATTGCAGTGATTGGAGGATTCAATGTTGAGGAGGAGGGATGACCACAGAAGTCTTTTCACACTCTTAAATTTTAAGGAGTTTCCCTATCATTTTACTGTTAATTTTAATTTCTATGTTTCTTTTATAGACTCCACGAACACATTAAGTAATTTGGCATCCATTCTTAGTTCGTTTAGTGCTATAATCAAGAATCAGTAATCAGTACTGAATTTGAACTGATATCATTCTCCAATAATTTCTCTGTCATAAATGCATTAATGTTTTTCAGTGCTTTAAAGATGTCACTTCTGTGTCTTTTGGTTTGGCTTGCGTATTTTCTCTTGAGAAGTCTGTTTTCATTTTTATCTCTGTGCTCTAGTTAAATAACCATTGCATCTCAGAAATGACTCTATCTTGGATAATAATGTTATTCTTTTAAACATATTTCAAAACTCACTGTGCTGTATATTTTATTAGAAATTTTATCTTATGTTCTATTTGTGTGGATTTGAAGTTTTCTGTTTCCTACTTTCCTTGTTTAATTCTTTACAAAAACTATTGTATCCTTATTTTTCATGAACAATCTGAATCTCTCTAATGGCTAATATTGTCAAACATCTTTCTTTTCGTTTGCTTATCTTGCACCCATATCTCTTCTTTAGTAAAACGTCTATGCAAATCTTAGCCACCTTTTAATTGAGTTTTTTCATTGTTGAAAATATGTTTATATGCAATGAAGCCCAGTTCTTTCACAGATATGTGTTTTACAAATATTGGTTCATTTTTTAACAAGTCTTTTAACAGACTGAGTTGTCTAAGCTTTGATGAAAACCAATGTATCTTAAAAAAAAAACTTGGCCTTACCTAGGTTTCCAATTTTTTAAAAAAACTTTATAGCATTAGGTTTTTCATTTAGGTCTTCAAAATTTTTTTGTATATTAATCAAAATATGGGTCAAGATATTTTTTTGCATAAGATGTCCAATGTTTCAAGTGCTGTATGTTGCAAAGACTGAAATCCCTTCAAAAAATCAAAAGTTGTGCCAATTTCTGGAACTCCTATTTTCTTTTTTGGACTTCCTGTCTTTCTCCTTTGATAAAATTCATTTTTTTCTAGTTTATTCAGCCGGAATCATAGATTTTGATTTATATACATCTTTCAAATATAGACTTCTAAGTCTACAAACTGCTTGAGCTTTGTCCCACAGAATTGGTATCTTATGTTTCCATTAGTTTGATTCCAAATATTTCCTGAATTTTCTTGTGGTCTCTTTTTGACATGTAGTTTATTTAGAAATATGCCGTACAATTTTCAATTCTTTGAATCTTTAAGATGCTTTTTGATTATTGACTTCTTCTTCAATACATGGCAGTCAGAAAATACAATTTGTGTGATTTTAATACTTTAAAATATATTTACATTTGCTTTATGGCCCATAATATGGTCTATCCTTGTTAATGTTTCTTGTTTACTCTAAAAGTGTGTTGGCTCTTGTTGGACAGGGTATTGTCTAAATTTGGTCAACTTAATTGATAGTGTTTTTCAAGTCTTTTATATACTTCCTATGTTGTTGACCAGTGTGTTCTTTTAGTTACAAAGAGAGGAGTGATGAGGTTTGACACAATATTGTGGGTATCTCGCTCTCCTTTCAGTTTCATCAGTTTTTATTTTTATGTCTTTTCAAGATCTGTTGATGCAGACACTTTTAGGATTGGTCATCCTCTTGAACTAACCTCATTACCATGATGCTATTATTTTCTGGTCTGTTTTCTTTCTTTCTTCTCGCTCTCTCTCCTTCTTTTTGAGACTGGGTTTCACTTTGTTGCACAATCTGGAGTGCAGTGGATGAATCACTTACAACCTGGGTCAAGTGATCATACTGTTTTAGCCTCTTGAGTAGTTGGGACTATAGGCACCTATCACCATGCCTGGTTAATCTTTGTGTTTTGCAGAGATGACATCTTACTTTGTTGCTTACCTTTGTCTTGAATTGCTCACCTCCAGCAATCCACCCATCTTGGTCTCCCAAAATATGATGTTACAGTTGTGAGCCACTGCACCTGGTCCCATTTATTTCCATTTCCTCTTCATATATTGGGTATTGATGTGTTTCTGCCTTTTTTGGAATCCTGTTTTTTGGAAACCTTTTTTGAAGTCTCCACCGTCTGAAGTATTTTGTGAGTTTAATGCCTCAGGTACTGCTCCTTTCTGATGTCACACAACTGTCCTAACATCATCATCTTGACTCTCTCAGGCAAACAAATTTTAATAAATACAACTTTCTTCTAAGCTTATGTCTCTGTGGTTCATATGTCCCATGTCTCTGGCTTTTCAAAACTTTTTATTCTCTTTACATAAGGACTTGCTGAGTTCAGGCAACCCTTCTGCCTTAGCCTTTCAAGTAGCCAGAACCACAGGTGCACACTACAATGCCTGGCTAACTTTTTGATTTATTGTAGAGATAAAATCTCGGCAAGTTGCTCTGGCTGTTCTTGCATATGTGGGGTCAGGCATTCTTCTCCCCTTGGCCTCCTAAATGGCTGATATTTCAGGCTGACCTATAAGATCTTATGAACTTTCCAGATTTCTAAATTATTTAGTTCTTTCTTTCGTTCTTTCATTTTTTTTAAGTTGGTGTTTCACTCTGTCACTCAGGCTGGAGTGCAGTGGCATGCTCCCAGTCACTGCAGCCTCGACTGCTGGGCCCAGGTGATCCTTCCACTTCAGCCTTCCAAGCTGCTGGAACTATAGGCACATGCCACCATGTCCAGTTAATTTTTTAAATTTATTGTCGAGACAAGGTTCATCAAGTTGCCGAGGCTGCTCTTGAATCCGGGGGCTCAGGCAATCCTCTCACCTCAGCCTCCCAAAGAGCTGGGATTATAGGTGTGAGCCACCATGCCCAGTTACTCTTGTCTTTCAAAATAGCTCCAGAAATGGATTCAAGCTTAGTACATGCTGAAGATAATAACAGCTACTTTTGCATATCACATTAAATTTGCTTAGATTCTTCTAATGAGTTTTTGAGTTGAGAACATTATGAATCTACTTCACAAGAGAGGAAATTGAGATTTAGTGGTTATAGATAACTTGGCTAGGAAATCAACAGCAAATTCTAAGTGGGAAATTCAGAATTGTATCTTTTTTTCCATTTAATAAAACTTAATGCTATCCTACAATATGCTGGTTTCTTCCATATGATTTGCCTGTATGTTTAGGGAAAGCCGCAGTGAAAAATAAAATATCACCATCCTCTAGCTGGGAGATGAAGGTGACAAAAATAGCAAATATAAAAACACAAGGTAAATGTGTAAATGAAAATTAGTTAACTGGGTAGAGTATAATATCTAGGATAAGTACTATGGAGAAATGGAATGCAGGGAAAGGGGATGAAGAGTGTTAGTTGGTTGGGGGACATTGTACTTGGTAATTATAGTGAAGGTGGAATTCAAGAAGGAACATAAAAGGGCTCTAGGAAACAACAACGTGCATATCTGGGGAAAGGTTCTATCAGGCAAAGGGAATAGTCAGATGAGAAGGCCATGAGGCAAGAATATCCATGGAGTATTCAGGGAACAGAAAAGACATGAGTTAGTTGGGGAAGAGAGGGCTTAGTGTGGAGAAGAGAAGACATAAAATCAGAATGGCATTGGAGGACTCAGAGTCCCAGGGCTTTGGAGGCATTTTGAGGCCTTTAGTTTTTGCTTAACATGATCCACTGAAGAGGTTTGAGATATAAACTGACTTACATATTAGGAGAAGATCTCTGGATGCCACACTGAGTAGAGATGCAGGAGAGTAAGGACATGACTGAGAAGACAAGTAATTAATTCAAAGAATGACCTATTCAAGGCCGATAGATCAGGGATTGGCAAGAGAGTATCACAGATCATTTTGTATGACCTATGAGGTAAGAATGCTTCTTACATGTTGAAAGGGTCTTGAAAAAGAAGAGAAGGGAAGAGGAAAAGCAGATAGAGAAGAAGGACTGGAGGATGAGAAGGAATAGAAGGAGCTACATAAACAGTTCATGGACCACAAAGTCCACAATCTTTGAAATCTGGAAAATATTTGCTAAAATCTGCAATCAATCATCTGGCTTACAGTAGGTTCTCATCAAAGTTTAAAGGGAGGAATATATGAAATATATATATGAAAATGTTTAAAACAAATCCCAACTAAGCTTAAAGAATGAGTGGACTGATTTTTTTGTTCTTTTGTGTACTTTTAATACTTTCTCCATAATCAATAAATGATGATGATTCATCAAAAGATTACTCATACGTAGAATGACAATCACTCCATAATGTTAGCTGGGTACATTGTCCAGGAAAAGGTGAACACCCATGCTTTTTAAAAATAACTTTAAAAAATAGTGTATTCAGATTTCCTTCATGGGTCCCTTTAAAAAAAAAAAAAGAATGAAGTGAAAAACTTGAGTTTGAGTACCTCGGCCTACCGTGTGAATATATGTGATGATCACTTTAATTTTCTTAATGTTCTTATGTATTAAATAAAGATGTTAAATGTACCAGCTTACCCCTTATGGTTCAAGGTGTATGAGATCTCTGCCTGGTTCCAGAAGAAGTCACACAATTCAGTTCCTGGCAAACCAGAATCACTTTGGGATATTTTCAGATTTACAGGAAAGAAATATGCTATTACTTCCAGGAATAGTGAATAATGAATTGCAACTCTGTCAGTTGCTGCTGTTGAAAAAAATTTTCTAATGTATGGAAGAGAAGGCTGATGGGAGAGAGAGACCCAGAAAGAGAAAGAGGAAGGGAGAGAGGGAGACAGGGAGAGAGAGACTCAAACTCATCTGTTAACCTCGCTCCAACTTTGCATGAAACCCCTTGTAGCTGAGTCTCATAATTCAGTGGAAGTTCCTGTGGTGTTTGCCTTAGACGGTTTCAACTGGGAGGTCGTCACTTGTATCACACTAATACCTGACCAGTAAAATCTCTGAGTGTTTTTTGTGAACTTTTTATTTGCCTCCTGCTCTCCCAAAGGGTATCCTGCGCCTGTGACCTCTGCACCTCAGCACTTTGGTGTCCTTGGTTTCAGACACCACTTTGCCGCCCACTGCCCTGCGGTGGTCTTTTGGGGGTTCTGAATGAAGCCGCTGCTGTCCAGGGTATCAACGAGACCGAAGTCCTCCAGCAGGGGGCCGTAGGTGGTGGTCTCAGCCTACAGCTTGACCTTGATGTTCAGCGAGGGCTCCTACTCCTGGCGCTGCCCCTCTGCCGGATCTGTGCCAGCTCGGACTCCAGGTGCAGCAGGGCCCCGATGAGCTGCTTCAACTGCATGATGTTGGAGGCCTCCACCTCCGGCGGGCTGTTCTCCAAGCTGCCTTTCAGTTTTTTCAAGTCCAGGTCGTTCTCCAAGGACTGCGCTGTACGTCTCGGCTCTTTGAGCGTCATTTCGGCAGCTCTGATCTCGGCAGACTGCATGGTGACCAGCATGGTGCTCTCCTCGATCTGCTGGCACGAGTAACTTGTCCAGCTCCTCTGAGTTCTTCTGAGCCAGCTTTCATACTGTGCCTGGATATCCGCCATGATCTTGCTGAGCTCCAGAGATTTGGGGGGGTCCACCTCCGTGGTCAACCCAGAGCTGGCAGTCTGGGCTTGCAGGCCTTTTGCTTCCTCTTCGTGTTTCTTCTCCACGAAGAGTAGCTCCTCCTTGAGAGTCTCGCTCTCTGTCTCCCGCTGCAGCCGCGTGACCTGGTGTCATCACTGACATCGTGGTGCCCATTGTTTTCGCTCTCTACGGAATAGACGCGTGGCCAGTTCTGTCTCATACTTGACTCTAAAGTCATGAGCAGCAAGATGGGCTTTGCCCAGTCTGCAAAACGATGCGGGCATTGTCCACAGCAGTTGCAAAGATCTGAACCCTCAGGTCCTCGATGGTCTTGAACTCATGCCCCAGGCTTTGACCTGGGGTCCCTTCTTCTCCAGGTGTTCCCGGATTTTGCTCTCCAGCCTCCAATTCTCAATCTCCTGGCTCCTCACCCTGTCCAGGTAGGAGGCCAGGTGGTCGGTCGTTCAGCTCTGGCTTGGTCTCCTTCTCACTCTGGATGCCCACTAGACTCTCGGATGTCCCTGCGGCCAGGACCCTGCACGCTCAATCGCCCTGCAAGCTGGTGGAGCAGGACACAGAGATCCAGGAGTCTGAACCACGGGCGCTTGCCTAGATGCTGGCCACGCTGCTGGTGGGCTGGAGGCTGGAAGGCTGCAGGTACCCATAGTTGGTAAAGAAGATGGTAGGGCGGGTGGTGAGACTTACGGCAACCTTGGAGGAGAGTGAGACGGTAGGTCTCATGTTCTCGTTTTTTGTGGATTTACTGTAATTATTATGCATTGAAACATTCAGTTGGCAGCTATCATTCAATATTTTTAGTGTGTTTTTTTCACTTTTCGTATTTTTATAAGCCTTTTCATGTTCAGATTTAAATATCCTCAAAAAATAAAGGAATTATGCAGATATTATAAAAGCCAAAATATAATATTATAATGTAAACACATTTGCTCTCACATGAACAGCATAACTCACCTGTCTAAAATGATTGGTGTTTTATTAAAGTAATACTTTTCCCCTGCAGAAAAAGAAAAAAGTCTTAACAATTTTGGAGCCATGCATGGACAGAATTGATAACCTATATATGAATACATGCCTATTTTTTCATTTTATATAAAAGAAGTTAAAGAATACTGCTTGCAAAGGACTATAGCTGAGGCTTTGCAAAGATTATAAAAAATATAAAACAATTCAATTGGTTTTTAACAATTCCATGAATGAGACAGTGGAGTCAAGGAAGCATAATGAACTAAGGAGAAATTTAGCAGAAAATTCTTGAAGGCTTTATATGAATTCTGTGACACGAAAAAGAGAACAGGATCAACAACAATTGAAATGTTGATTATAATCTACAGACACCAATAACGAATACAAGGATTTAGATTCTTGCCAAAATAGACAGAAATATTCATCCTTTACATGATTTATCAGATGATTGGAGATAGTTGATTAAAACAAGGATTTACTTAAAAGCAACTCTGAAGAAACTGTGGCTGTTTTATGTGAAATATTTAAAGAAAAAAAATATGTCCTGGTATTATATAGCAACGATACATTTTCCTGAGTAACTGGTATAACTTAATAGGTGGCTACAAAGTAATGAAACTCTATAATGGCTAGTGGTTTTGTAACTCTAATTCAAGAATAATTAATTTGAAAGTTTCTCTGGAAATTATAAATTGACTAAAGTTGAAACCGTTCATTAAACTTGTATTTACATATTTTTGTATTTCAAATGTCTGATAGAGAATTGCCGATAACACTGTAGTGAAGAATCACAGAATATTATAAAAATGACTCTAGAAATCATGTGGTTCATATTCTTACTTTTACAGACAATGGCACTAAAGCCTGAAAGGGAATAAAAATGTCCTGTTGGTTCCAAAGAATTAGTAGAAAAACTGGAGGAAAAACGTGGGTGTGTTGTTTCCTAGACTATAGTGAATACTATTTTTGCTCCACCCAGTTTCCTTCTATTGTGAGTAGAACTGTCTCATCTCAAAAGAAATGTTCAAAATCCTAACCCCCATTATCTACAAATGCAGTCTTTGCAATGTAATAAAGTTAAGATGAGGTCATACTGGATTACCACAATGGACCCTAATCCAATGACTGGTGTCCTTAGAAGAAGAGGAAGATTTGGGTAGAGAGACAGGCACAGGGGAGGGCAAATGTGAAGGCACAGGCACTTAGGAAGAAGACCATGTAAAGGCACAGAAACTGGAATGATATGCCTACCAGCCAAGAAGCATCAATGGTTGCTGGCAACTACTAGAAGTTAGGAGAGAGGCAAGGAACAAATTCTTCCTCAGAGTCTCCACAAGAAACCTGTCCAAAGCCACAAGGGCATAGCTTCCCCAAGCTTGGGGGTTTAACTCTCACCTCAGTATGTCTAGATTGCAAACCATTGAGTCAAAGAAAATTATTCTAGGTTCTTAAGATTTCATGTTGTTTGCCCTGTTGGGTTTGGGTTTGACTGGGATCTGCCACTCCTCCTTTCTTTCCTGTTTCTCCCTTTGGATTGGGAATGTCTCTTCTATATCTGTCCCACCCTTGTATTTTGGAAGCACCTCGCATGTTTGATTTTATAGGTTCACAGCTGGAGAGTCATTTATCTGAGGATGAATCCTACTATGAGTTTGTCTCAAATTTGATTTTGATGAGACTTTGGACTTCAATAAAAAATTAATGCAGGAACTAGTTAAGAGTTTTGGTGCTATTGGGATAAAATGGTTGTTTCACATGTGAGAAGGGGGAATTTTTGGTGGAACCAGGGGCAAAATTTTCTGGTGTGAATGTTTGTGTCCCCTCAAAATTCATTATATTGAAATTAATCCCCAATGCTATAGTATTAAGAAGTTGGACCTTTCAGCGCCATCATAAATGGCATTAGTGCCTTTATAGAAAGAGGTCCAAGGGAGGAAATCTCCCCCTACATACAATGTTACAATTTTTGGTTTTTACTTTCATATGTGTATTTTTAAACTTAGGGGAAAAATAATCCAGTATATATTCTCACAAGTCCTGACCAGTTCTCTTGCTTTCCCATCATTGCTGACATACTACATTCTCCTCTGGCATAATTTGTTTACAGCCTGAAGAACAACCTTGTTCACCCTCCCACTTGGCATTCCCCATTTATCTATAGAAAATGTGTCCCAAGAGCCTCAGCAAATGCCTGAAACTTCAGATAGTACTGTATCCTTTGACAGCTTGAGGTGCAACAGCAAAGCTATCACAAATTTCTTTTTCCATCTCCACAATTTCCCAGATACAGGGTTTGTTCTTACTTACTCTAGGTCTATGCAAGCTCTGCCTACCATTTTTTTATAGTAAGCCGAGAACTTTTTTTTTCTCTTAAAGTAAGCACTTCACGGCTCCTCTTTGGCATATCTGTATTGCAAGCATAACTCTCCTTGCACTTTGGGGCCAGTACAAAATCAAATAAGGGTTATGTGGACACAAAGCACTGGAATACCATGATAGTCTAACTGATAAAACAGATGACTGTGAAGCAACCAATGGGCAGCCAGCTTGAACAGTGTGGGGTTTGCAGACACGAGATGAATCAAGTTCATGGCAAAAGCATTTCTCACATTACTCAGAATGGTATGCAAATTAAAACTAAAACCACAGAAAATGAAACCATGGCTACAGTGAACTATTGCATGTAAAGCAACATACAAAGTTGCAGGGAGAAGCTGCCACCTATGAAGAACAGATTCTCACCAGACACGGAATCTGCCAGCACCTTGCTCCTGTACTTCCCAGTCTTCAGAACTGTAAGAAATAAATGTTGGTTGTTCATATGCCACCCAGTTTATATTGTTTTTGTTACAGCAGCTTAAACAGACTCAGCAGATAGGTATGGCCCATAATTTCTCACCTTTTAAGCTATCTATATTAAATATAAATTGTATTTTTTGTCAGAACAGAACTAGTCAGCTTTTAAAAATGTAATCTGACAAATTCTGTCTTTTAATTGGTATACTTAGGCTATCTACATTTAATATAGATACTGACAGGGTTGAATTTAGGACTTTTGTTCTGTTATGTTTCTGTTTGCCCTCAATAACTTCTGTTCTTTTTTTCATTTTTTTTCCTGCCTTTTAAAAACTATTTGAGGACCGGGCTCAGTGACTCGGCCTGTAATCCCGCACCTTTGGGAGGCTGAGGTGAGTGGATTGCCTAAGTCCGCGGGTTCGAGACCCACCTGGGCAGGTGAGACCTCATCTTTACAATCAAAAAATTAGCCGGGTTTGGTAGCCCGCGCCTGTAATTCTGGCTACTTGGAAGGCTGAGGCGGAAGGATCGCCGCAGCCCAGCAGGTCGAGGCTGCGGTGGTCGGGAGTGGCCACTGCACCGCAGTCTGGGTGACCGACTGAGACTCCAACTCAAAAAAAAATGTCAATTTATTTTTAGATGTTTAAATCAGTTACCTTCAAAGTACTCTCTGTTAAATACAATACACCTAACTAGATGCTTTTTTTTAACTCAAAACCATTTTGAACTTGTAAATTTTTATGCCTTTTAATTCATTGTTTTTCTTGTTTCACTTCTACATTGGCAAAATGTTTCCCTTTGAGAATTTTTTTCATTCAGGGAAACAAAAAAAGAAAATCTTTCTGCATAAGATCAGGTAAATAGGGAGGGTGGGACATGGGGGTCATGCCGTTTTTTGGTTAAAAACTACAGCACACTCAGGGCAGTGTGGGTACATGTGTTGTCTTGGTGGAAGAACCAGTCACCTATTTGCCACAATTCAGAAATTTTATCCACAAATCGTGACTCAACCTTCTCAAGACTTTCAGATAAAAACTTTATTTGACTGCTTGATCTAGAGGAACAAATTCCAAGCGTACTGCAGGGTGCCTGGCTTCCAAAACATTAATTTGGATTTTTTTTTTTTGGTCCACCTTTCCTTATACATGCGTGTATACAGATATAGATATATAAATATAAACTACATGTAAAACTTGATACATTTATCTATCCATAACTGGATAAACAAGTACACTTCTTTTCACAGTCTTTTTAGAGGTTATGTTATGTTATCTTTTCAAACTAAACCCCAAAGCCTACTTCAGTTTTATGCTATAGTGGGCTTGTATATTTTATCTCTATACACTCTACCCTCCCACAGGCAACTTAACAAGTTTTGCTTCTTACGGTCATGAAAATTTTTTAAAATTTAAGAGAAAAAAGTAATCCAGTATATATTCATAAGATACTGACCATTTCTAGTGCTCTTTATTCATTGCTAGCATACTAAATTTTCCTCTGGTATAATTTTATTACAGTCTGAAAAACTTCCTTTAGTATTTTTTTTTTTTATGAGAGCATCTCTGCTGGTAGCTAGTTCTCCTAGGCTTCCTGACTGGAAAATGCCTATTTTAATGTCAATGCTGCTAGATATTTTTGCTGAGAATGCAATATATAGTTGAAAGTACTCTCACTTAAATATAGTTGTGTGTAGCTTAACCACAAGGGTACCTTCTGGGAATTGTGTTGTTAGGTGTGAATGTCATAGATCGTAATGAGGCAAACCTAGACAGTAGATTCTCCTACACAACCATGCTGTATGGTACAGCCTCTTGGTTTTGGCTACAAATCTGAACAGCATGTTATTGTACTGAATACTATAGGTAATGGTATCACAATGCTAAGTATTTGTGTATCTGAACATATGTTTGCATAGAAAAGGTACAGTATAAAATGTTATTAAAGACAAAAATGGTACACTAGTAGAGAGCATTTACTGTGAATGAAATTTTGGAACTGGAAGTTGAACTGGATGAGTCATGAATGAATATTAAGGCCTAGGATATTATTGACACCACTGTAGACTTTGTACATATTGTACTTAGGCTATACCAAATTTATAAAAAATACTTTACTATCTTCAATAATGAATATACCTTCACTTACTGCTGGTTTTTACTTCATAATTTTTTAACTTTCTAACTCTTATAATTGTACTTAACTTAAACCACATACACATTGTGAAGCAGTACGAAAGCATTTTCTTTTTTTGGCTTTTATTATTATTATTTATAATTTATTTTAAAGATGTGGGGTACAAAACAGGGTTAGGTATACAAATATCGATTATGCAGGTATCCTTGTTGATGAGACGTGCCCCTCCCTCCCCTGGCAGTTTCCCTCAAGTGCCAATCCCATCCTCCCTCCCCTGGCAGTTTCCTACTACTGCCAGTTCCTTTCTTATAGTATTATGATAATTGTCCAAGGTCCACTTATGAGTGAGAATATATGGTACTCTAGTCCAGCTTTGATGGGCAGCATGGTTGGTTCCATGTTTTTGCTATTGAGAATGGAGCTGCAACAAACATGAGTGTGCAGGTATCTTTTTTGTAGAATGATGTGAGTTCCTTTGGGTATAGTCCCAATAGGGAAATTGCTGGGTCATATGAAAGGTCAATTTCTAGTTCTTTCAGAAATTGCCACACTGTCTTTCAAAACGTTGCACTAGTTTGCATTCCCACCAGTGGTGTGCAAGTGTTCCTTTTTCTCCGCATCCTCACCAGCATCTGTTGTATGTTTTATTAATGATGACATTCTTACTGGAGGTAGGTGGAATCTCAATGAAGTTTTGAATTGCATTTCTCTGATGATTGGTGCGGTTGTGTACTTTTTCATGTGTCTTTTGACTGCTTGTATATCTTCTTTTGAGAAGTGTCTATTCATGTTTTTTGCCCACTTTTTAATGGGACTTTTTTTTTCATTTCGGCACATTTGAGTTCCTTGCAGGTCCTAGATGTTAAGCCTTTGTCAGATATACAGTTGGCAAACATTTTTCCCATTCTGTGGGCTGTTCCCCTGCTCTCTTGATGGATACTTTTGTTTTGCAGAAGCTCGTCAGTTTGATGAGGTCCCACTTGCCTATCTTGTTTATTATGGTATGGGCACTTAGTGTTTTGATCATGAATTGGTTGCCAGTTCCAATTACTATAGGTGTGTCTCCTGCATTTTCTAAGATTTGTTTAGTTTGAGGTTTGAAGTTTAAGTCTTTGATCCATTTAGGGTTAATTTTTGTGTATGGTGATAGGTAGGGGTCCTGTTTCTATCTTCTGCATGTCATCAGTCAGTTTTCCAAGAACCATTTACTGAATAGATTCTCCTTACCCCAGTTGTTGTTGGTGGAGCCCGATCACTTTAATTTTCTTAATGTTCTTATGGTTTAAATGAAGATGTTAAATATGCCAGGTTACCTCCTATGATTCAGGATGTATGAGATCTTTGCCTAGTTCTGGTAGAGGCCACACATTTCACTGTCCTGCAAACTAAATCAATTTGGGATATTTTCAGAGTTATCTGGAAAGAAATATTGTGTTTCCACCAAGAATAGTGAAACAATGAATTGCAAGACTGCCAGTTGCTACTGTGATCAAATTACCTAAAGAATTGAAAAGAAAGCTGGTGGAAGAGAGAGACAGAGACAGAGGCAGGAGAGAGAGAGAGAGAGAGAGAGAGAGAGAGAGAGAGAGAGAGAGAGAGAATTTAATAATCTGGATACCTAGATCCACTTTGCATTAAACCCATTGAGGTTGAGTCTTGTAATTCAGTGAAATGTCTTGTTTTGTGTACCTTAGACTGTTTGAATTGGGTGTATGTCACTTGCAGCGCAGACAGAACTGACCAGTAAAATATTTGTCTGCATGTTTCTATGAATTTAATGTAATTATTATGCATTGAAACATTGTCAGCAACTACCATTCAATCTTTTTAGTATTTTTATCATTTTTCTGTATTTTCTTTGTCATAAGCTGTTTTCATGTTCAGACTTAAATACCCACAAAAAATACATAAAGGATTTATACATGTACTATCAAGACAAACACACAATATACTAGCTAAACTCATTTTCTTTTGCATGGAGAACAATATAGGCTACTTGCCTAAAATGATTGGTTCCTTATCAAACTAATACTTTTCTCCTAAAAAGAAAAGGATGAATTAAAAAAAATTAGGACTGTTTGTGGACAGAATGTATATCCTATGTATGTTGTACATGCCTATTTTTCATTTTATATAAAATAAGTTAAAGAATAGTACTTGAAAACGATTATAACTGAGACTTTGTATAGATTGGAAACATTATAAAAACAACTCTATTGATTTTTTAAAATTGCAAGAGTAAGACAATTAATCAAAGGAAGTATAATGAACTTAGGAAAAATTTAGCACAAAATTATTGAAGACCTTAGAGAAATTCTCTTAAAACAAAAGAGAATAGGATCAACAACAGTTAAAAATGTTGATTGTAATCTACAGACTGCTATAAGTATAAAGGAATTTAGATTTTCTTCAAAATAGATAAAAAATTTTTGTTCTTTACACGATTAACCAGATAATCAGAGACTGGTGATTAAAATAAGGTTTTGCTTAAAAGCAATTCGAAGAACTAATATATCTGTGGCAATTGTATGTGAAAATATAAACAAAAAATCTGGTTCTGGTAGTATATAACAACTATATATTTTTCTTAGTAACTAGTACAATTAAATAGATGACTACAACGTGATGAAACTCTATAAGGGCTGGTGGTTTTACTTTCAAATTTTTTAAAAATTAAGACACCAACACACACATTAGCCTAGATGTTCAAGGGGCAGGATCACCAATATCACTATCTCCCTCCTCTATATCTTGTTCCACTGGAAAATCTTCAGTAGTAAGTAACACACACGGATCTGTCCTCTTCTATGATAACAATGCCTTTTTGTGGAAAACTTCTCTTAGGACCTGTTGGTAAGGCTGTTTTACAGTTTATTTTTTTAGAGAAGTAGAAGGACTATAGTGCAAATAATTGTAAAAATGTAGTACAGTAAATACATAAACCATTAACATAGTCACATATAATCACCATCAAGTATTATGTAGTGCATGTACTTGTATGTTCTGTAATTGTATGTGACTGACTGTGCAGTAGATTTGTTTATACCAGCATCACTATAAACATGTGAATAATATTTGTGTTACAACCTCCCAACATCTACAATGTCACTAGGCAATAGATATATTTCCGCTCCATGTAAACTTACACTGTCATGGATGTGGTCTGATGTTGTGACACATGTTTCATTTGTCTGTGCTTTAAAGATGTGTTTTCATGATGTCTTCCATTCATAGTTTCTAATAATAAATCTGCAGTTATTCAAATCCTTGTTTTTTCACATACACTGTGTGGAAAAGCGGCATGTATATTTCTTCTCCGTCTTGAATATTCACCAGGTTACAAAATTATGTGTAGCTATAGCTTTGGGTTTATGTAGTTTAAGATTTGCTTCTTGAATTTCTAAACTGACAACTTCACCTAATATTTGAAATATTATTTCCTTAAGTTATTTTTCCTCCATCAGTCTCTTCCCTGTTCAGGACTCCAATGGAATACCTGTTAGACTCTTCCTTCAGTTCCTTAAAGTGGTGTTGACTTTGTTCAACATATTGCTTCTTTCTTCCAGATTGGATAATTTTTAAGATTCTATCCTCAATTAAAGTTTTCTAGTGTTCCTTTTATTGCATATTTTAAAAAATATTGTATTCTTTTATTTCTAACATTTCTAATTTTGTCCATCACCCACATGTTGAAACTGATAGATGAGTTTTCAACCCTCCTTCTCTTCTGACCCTCCCCTTTCCGAGTCTCCAGTGTCCAAATTACCATTCCTTATTCCTTTGCTGACTCTTATCTTAGCTCCCATTAATGAGTGATACCATGCAGAATTTAGTTTTTAATTTCAATTTCTGCATTACTTATCTTAGGATGATGGTCTCTACTTCTATCCAGGATGCCGAAAAAGCATTATTTCATCTTTTTTATGGCTGAACAATATTCCATGGTGAGATTAAATTTATGATAAGTAGACAGAAGGAGGAGGGAGATGAGGAGGAATAGAAGGAGCTAAAGAAACTGTTCATGAACCACAAAACCCCTGGAAAATATGTGTCAAAATCTGCCACCAAGCATCTGGCTTAAAGTAGATTATCAAAGGAGAAATATATGAGAGAATCAGTTGCTGAATATGTTATGAAGTGATTGTTGTGGACAAATATCTATGGTTTCATTCCCAAACACTATAAGAAGGACCATTCATGTAAATTGAACTATTGAATAACAGCCTGGTTTCCAAAGCAGTAAAACAAAAGGCACTGTCTAACAGAACATATCATAAAAATGTATGGACTATGAAGAAATATATACAAAATAGTACAAAATATTTTTATGGTACTTACTCATTTTCATGCCAATTGCTGAATTTAATCTTCAAATCAATAACATGGGATGGGTAGAATTTTACCATTGGAAATTACCACATTTAAAATCCTTAGTGACTGATTGCTCAAGGAATAACATGACGGTAATTTATTGTTTTAGAAGTCTCCATGTGATCATGTGCTTTCTGAGTTCCTGTAGAAAATCTGGGTCCAACACTTGTTCCAGTTGATTATTTTTTCATACAAAATCAAGAGATTATTCCTTATAAACTCTCCTCAAATGATATCAAGGAACTATAGTAGAATGCCATCACTTGAAGCCATTTCTAATCTTGGAGAGGTTAGGAAGGACTTATAATATGTCTTCTCTTTTCAAACAGAATTTGGGTCTGAGCAAAATGGTTTTAACAAATTTCAGCCTTGTTTGGAAAGGAAGTCCAAATTTTCTCTGACATGTGATTAAATAAATATTATGAGCAGAAGGCTAAAAACAATTGTGTTGTGTGTTAATTATGGTAATGCAATTTTTAAATAGATTTGTTAAAAGTAAAAACATAGACAAATATATTTACTGATCTCTGACTCTTGGTTCTGACTCTTGGTTTTGCATGCCATTTTCCTAATACACAATCTCAGTCCAAGAGAGAAAAGAAGCCAATGAAATAACCCAAAGGAACAAAATGAAAGTCTTGGATAGGATCTTCCAAAATCCTGTGTCATGCTGAATCTTCCATTCCTGGGAAAATAATACATGGTTTCTTGGTCCTGACAACCAGGAGCCAGTGTTTCCTCTCTTGGGCATAAAAATATGGAGAGTTCTATTTAGTTGAAGGCAAGTGTGGACCTAGCTGGCATGCTCACAATGACACTGTGTTGATCATATTTTCATCCAATAAATTTTTCCATTATCAACTTGTAGATAAATGATGGATTTTCTTTTGACTCATATTCCAGGAAGGCCAAAGAAACTGGCTTCTTATCCATATGGAATAATATACTACTACTGTGCAGGTATCTTTTCTTTCAGGATAGACAAAAATTGATGTAGAATATGATCTTATATATTCTTATCCTTCAAAGTAGGCAAAAAAAGAAAACAAACAAACAAAAAACCTGGGCAGCAAAGTTGAATGAGAACATGTGCTCTTGAATCACATTGCCAGGGTTCAAAGCCTGGCTTTGCTACTACCACATGAATCATCTGAGGAAAGTTCTAAAGTTTAAGAGATTTTACCCAATTTGTAAACAGAAATGAAGAGGCACCGCCTACTGGGCAGATGTGTCACAGGGGCAGCATCCAGTCAGTTCCCACAATCCCATCACCTCCAGGGAACCGTTCCCAGCTGGACAAGTGTCACTGCCACCAGGGCAGCCAGGGTGATGGGAGAGGTCCTGGACGAGCATGGCAGAACCTGAGTTGCTCCGGGGCTGAACTTTGAGCAGGCTCCGCCCCTGTGATCAGGAGGACAGGCCAAGACACACAGCCACTGAGTGCCCAAGCCGAGCAGTTGCCACTCATCCCCACAGAGTGGCCCACCTGGTGCCCATCACCTGAAAGCAGAGCAGGAAGTCCCTGGGGCTAGAAAACCACCTGCGCTGGCGGTTGAACTGTAGGGCCCACGTGTCTTCCCTGGTGCCCCGTTTGGTCACGAGCCCCATCGAAACGTCACAGGCGCGGAGCTAGCCAGTGTGTGTGTGGCTGAGCGAAGAGTTGGTCGCTAAGGAGTCTTGTCTCCGTGGATTAACTTTTCTCAGACCACAGGCCACAGAACCCGCTCTCAAGGGGCAATTTTCTTATCCAGTGGGTTTTGGGGTTCTCCTGGCAGCCTCTGTGGTGTGGACTCCCACTCGTCCACACCGCCTAGCCAGGGCCAGGCCGCGCTTCTGAGCCTGACCCTCGCCAGTGTCCTGCATACAGGCCGCTCATCCCGCATATGGGTCTTGTGTCTCTACATCACCTGGAAGGAACGGAGTCTTCTTCTCACGCCACAGGCTTCTCTCTCTTACACCCGAAAGCTGGGTTCAGTCCCCAAAGATGGAAACCATGCTGTCTGCTGGGAACTTGCTGATGGATGCACACTTGACTTCTGCAGGATCGCTCCTCTCAGCGCAAGTATACCCTCCTGCCTTTCCACCTGAGCAGGTCGTCAGTCCTAGGATACTGACACCATCCTGGCTCCCCAAGGAGATAAAGGGAGAGCCCATGACGAGCCTCAAAAGGTGACAAAACTGTAGGAACAAGTTTACACCAAAGGGCAGGACGACAAGAAGAGAGTCCATCCTAGCAAGGAGGAAGTGTCATTGACATCCAGGCCTCTCGAGACCCAGCAGTAACTGTTCCCTGGGAGGCAGTCCTGGGCTTCTAGAGTGAACTCTTCCCTGCCCATACTCAAAAAAGAACTTGAGAGAGAAGGCCCAGGTGTCCCCGCTGAGCTCCTCCTGGGGAGACCATTGGATCCCAGGCACACAACTCTGCTGGCGAAGTCCTGCCTTTTGGGACAGATGCAACCATGTTCCCGGATCAGGCCCCAGGCTTCTCCTGACAGCTGGAGAAGTCCAAGAAAATGCTGAAGTGTCCAGCTCTCCAGGCTGGCTGATGTTTCTGATTCTGGAGAGGGAGATGCAGGGCACAAAACCATGAGATATTCCAACATGAGCTCTTCCCCTTCCAGAGCTGCCAGTCACAGGCCCAGCGGTGGACAAGGTTGATTCCGCTGCTACTGCTGGTCACCCCCACTGCAACTATTGTAGGACAGATGTAGCTGTCTCCACAAATCGTTCCCGCAAATACAGTGTTTATGCATGGATTTTCAGAATGATCTAGCCTTCTTGGGGAAGAACAGTGGGTGTAAAAGAAATAGTATAATCTGGAGGATAAGATGGAGGCTTTGAAGGATAAAACAGAAACCATGGCAAGTGGCAGTGCCACCCAATATGTCTCTTTTCTTTCCTCACTTGCTGAAAAGACGGCAGACTCTCTGCCTCTGGTCACCTGCACTTTCCAGTCACAGCTCCTCATAGCACTGCTGACTTGGCCCACCTGGCTGCCAGCTCTCCTGTCCTGCCTGTCCCTCTGCTCTTAGCCCCATACCCTCCTACTCCAAGTGGCACTACTAGCAGAGGGACAGGCGGGATAGGAGAGCCAGCTGCCAGGTAGGCCAGTTCGGTGGTGCTAGGAGGAGCTGACCTGAAAAAGTGCAAGTGACCAGAGGCAGGGAGTCTGTGGTCTTTCCAGCAGTGAGGTAAAGAGTAAAAATACAGATTGGGTGGCTCTGCCATGGTTTCTGTTTTATGCTCCAAAGCCTCCATCCTATCCTCCAAGCATTTGCTATTTTTTATACCCAATGTTCTTCCTCAAGTAGCCTAGCTCTTTCTGAAGTCATGCAGGGACACTGAGTTTGCAGAGGCAGCTCACCTCTGTCCCACAACAGTTGCAGTGGAGGTGGCAGCAGCAGTAGCAGTGGATCCGACCTTGTCCTAGGTAGGGCTTATGCTCTGGGTGGGGAAGAGCTCTTGGTGGTATATTTGACAACTTGTTGCCATATAGCTCCTCCTTCAGCATCGGCAGCATCAGCAAGCTTGGAGATCTGCGCACTCCAGCATTACCTTGGCAGACTTCTCTATGTGAGAAGCCTGGGCCTGGGTCGGGGAGCATGGTTGCATCTGTCCCAAGTACAGAGCTGTGTTCCGGGGATAGATATGCTCTTTCCAGAAAGAGTTCATCGGGACACCTGGGACTTCTCACTCAAGTTCTTTTTGAGTATGAGCAAGGGAGCTTTCCCCTCAGAAACTCAAACTGCACCCCAAGAAAGAGAGATCCCCCTGAGTCCCTAGGAGCCTAGATGTCAATGGCACTTCCTCCTTACTAGGGTGGACCCTCTCCTTGATCTTCTTGGAGAGCCTGGATGGTGTCAGTTTCTTATGACAGACAACCTGCTCAGGGGGAGAAGGCAGGAGGGTATACCTATGGCTGAGAGGAGGGATCCTTGTGGAGGTCAAGTGTCCATCCATCAGCAAGTTCACAGCAGACAGTGTGGGTTCCCTCTACCAGGCTTGACCCCAGGATTAAGCTGGTAGGGTTCCCAGAGAGGAGCCCGTGGCCTGCAAGAGGGGACATGTCTTCTTTGGAGTGATGTAGAGTCCAGGTGGTGGGTGTACATGACCTAGTTGTGGATTGAGCAGCCTGTAAGCAGGACCAGGGTGAGGGACAGATGCAGACGCCTCGAGGTAGCCCTTGCTAGGTTGGGGAGCCTAGAGGAACAGGGGAACTGGTGGCAGTCAGTGCCGAGTACAATGCTGGCGGGACCCAAAAACCAATTGAGTAAGAAAATTTCCCATTGAGAGCATGCTGTATAGCTTGGGATCACAAGAAAGAGTAAGCCATCGAGAAAAGACTTCTTAGCAACCAACTCCTCTCTCAGCCAAGCACCCACTAGCCACTCCTGCGCTTATGACTTGTCAATGGGGCTCGTGTCGGAGATAGGGTGCCAGGGTCCTGCCAAGCACCAAGAAGAGGAGGCAACGGGTACTGCATATGGTCCCACCACCTGCCAGCACTGGTGGACATTCTAGTCCTGGGGACTTCCTGCCGCTGCTGGAGGAGATGGGCACCAGAGAGGCCACTCTGTGGGGATGAGTGGGGAATGCCCAGTCTGGGCATGCAGAGGCTGTGTGTCCTGGTCTGTCCTCTGGGCAACAGGGGTGAGGCCTGCACAAAGCTTAACCCAGGACCTGGAACCCAGGTCCTATCAGGCTTCACAAAGACCTCTCCCATCTCAGTGTCTATCCTGGTCCGAGGGTCATGAGCCCAGCTGCAAAGGGTTTTGAGGAGGTGACACAGTTGCGTGACCTGACTGGATGCTGCCCCCTATGACATCTCTTACCAGTAGGTGGAGCCTCTTGGTTTCATTTTACAAATTGTTTAAAAATCATTTAAGCTTTAGAACGTTCCTCAGGTGATCCATGTGGTGGAGGTCCAGCCAGGCTTTGAACCTTGGCAATGCAATTCCAGAGCACCTGCTTTGGCCGGTGGGCCTCTTTGTCATGTACACTCATGTGCTGTTTTATTTTATCTTTTTCTGTAGTCCTTCATACTTAGTACTGTGGCTTATCTATGATGAGCTCGTGCGTGCCTTGGAGGAGGTTTTTACTTCAACACCTAAGATGCCGATGGCCAGCATTATGCTACAGTCACCTCAGAAAATACGGGGCAGGGTCTCCCCATTGTCACAATAGCATCACACCACATTTCTCTCTCATTCAACATTGCAGCCCAAGTTTTTTGTTTGTTTGTTTTGTTTTGTCTGCTTTGAAGGGTGTAAATATATAAGAGCATATTCTAGATGAATTTTAGTCTATCTTGAAAAAAATTCTCCTGTAGAATATTCCACTTGTAAAAGAAGCCAGTTTCTTTAGTCTTCCTGGAATATGTCTAGAAAGCAAATAATATTTGAAAGTTAATAGAGAAGCAATGTATTGGGTGAAAATATGATCAACATACTGCAATCATTGTGAGCATACCAGCTAGGTCTACTCTTCCCTACACCTTATTGCCAACTAAATATCATTCTCAACATTTTTATGCCCAAGAGAGGAAACATTGATTCCTGGGTGCCAGGAGCAAGAAAACATGTATTGTTTTTTAGGCATTGGAAGCTTCAACATGACGAAAGTGATTTTGAGAATCCCATACATGATTTCATCCAGTTTAAATCTTGTTTCTTTGGGTTGTTTCACTGTCTTCTTTTCTCTCTTGGGCAGAGGTTGTGTATCAGACAAATGGCATGCAAAACCAAGAGTCAGAAACCAGAAGTCAGAGATCAGCAAGAATTCTTTTCATGTTTTTTACTTTTAAAAGATCTGTTTAAAAATTACATTGATATAATTAGCATACTACACAATTTTCTTAGCCTTCTGCTCATAATATTTCCCTAACATGGCTGAGAACATTTGGAGATCATCTTCACCAAGGCTGAAGTTGTTAAGACACAAAACGGTATTGCTAAGATTCCAATTCTGTTTGAAAAGAGGATAAATATTATAAGCCCTTTCTACCATATGCGGGAGCAGAAGTGTCTTCACGTGATGGCATTTAGCTATAGTTCCTTGATATAATTTGAGGAGAGTTCAGTAAGTAGTAATTTCTTGAGTTTGTGTGTTTGAAAAGATAACAAAATGGGGCAAATATTGGACCCAGATTTTCCATAGGAACTCAGAAAACACATGATCATCTGTTATACTTAAAATTAAAAAAACTACAGTCATGATCTTCCTTGAGCTATCAAGTCACTAGGGATTTTGGATATGGTAATTTCTAATGGGTGAATTATACCTATCCCATGTTGTTGACTGGAAGATTAAATTAGCAAGAAAATGTTTAAATGATATAAAAATATTTTCTGTTATTTTGTGGGTTTTGTGTTAATTTATGATTTCTTTATCATGTTGTTCATGTGAGACAGTGTCTTTTGTTTTACTGATTTGAAACCAGACTATTGTTCAATAGTTCAGTGGAAGTTGATGGTTTTTTTGTGATTTTTGGAATGAAGCAGTAGACATTTCTCAACAACTATCAATTTTCAACATATTAAGCAAGTAATTCTATCATGTATTTCTCCTTTGAGTTTTGCTGAAAGCCTACTTTCAGTCATATGCTTGACTTCAGATTTTAGCAAATATTCTCTAGATCCCTCTTTTCAAATTTTTTGTTTTAAAGATATGAGGTAACTTCAGGGCTAGATATACAAATGTTCATTATGCAGGTACTCTTGTTGAAAAGGTATGCTCCCCCTTCTGTGGCTCTCACTACTGCCAATCCCTTTCTTATAGTATTATGATCATTGTTTAAGTTCCACTTATTTGTGAGAATATGTGGTACTTAATTCTTTTTTTCTATGAATGATCACTCAGTATTATAGACTCTAAGCCCATCCAAGTTGCTGTGAAATTCATAATTTTGTCCTTTATGGCTGAGTAATATTCCATTGTGTGTATGTACCATATTTTTTTATCAAATCTTCTTTTGATGTACCTCACAGTTGGTTCCATGTTTTTGTGATTGTGAATAATGCTGCAATAAACATGCACCTGCAGTAACCCTTTTATAGAGTTATTTGAGTTCCTCCAGGTATATTCCCAGTAGGGGGACTGTGGGGTCATATGGAAGGCTGATTTTTAGATCTTTTAGGAATCGCGACACTGTTTTCCACAGAGGTTGTACAAGTTTACACTCACACCAACTATGTAGAAGTGTTCTCTTTCCCCACATCCTCTCCAGCATCTGACAAAGGCCTCACATCTAGGATCTACAAGGAACTCAATTGTGACAAAAAGAAAAAAAGACCCATTACAAACTGAGCAAAATATATGACTAGACACTTTTCAAAGGAAGATATAGGAGCAGCCAAAAGATTTCTGTTGGCTTCAAACTCCTGTGTTCAATCCTTTCACCTCAGCCTCTCAAGTAGTTAGGACAATAGGTATCCACCTCCATGCCTAGCTAATTTTTCTACGTTTTATAGAGTCAAGGTCTCACTTTGTTGTGTAGCCTGGTCTTGAACTGCTTACTTCAAGCAATCCACACATCCTGGCCTCCCAAAATTGTGGATGTGAGGTGAGAACCACTGAACTTGGCTCTGTTTATTTATTTCCCTTTCTTCTCCTTCACTTTTTGGTTATTACTGCTTCTAACATTTTTGAAGTCTTGAGAATTCTGAAATCTCTATCACCTGGAGTATTTTGTGAGTTTAATGCAGCAGGTACTGCTCATCTCTGAGGTCATGCAACTGTCTGATTACATCATCATATTGGGGTCTCTTGGGTGATAAAATGTAATACATACAATTTTCTTCTAAACTTATGTCTGTGTGGATCATATGCCCTATGTCCCTGGGTATTAAGACTTTTCAATCTCTTTATAAAAAGAGCTGAACTTACTTTGGATCTCGAATGCAGTCAACTTTATCTTTCTACACATCTCCGAAACTGGATTTCTGTTTGGTTCATGCTGAAGACCATAGCAGCTACTTTCTGCACATCACCTTTCATTTTATTTGGTTTGCCTAAAGAGTTTTTAAGATGAGAACTATCATAAGTCTATCTTACAAGAGAGGAAATCGAGGTTTATTGATTATAGAAAACTTGGCAAGGTACTCCAACAGCATATTGTAGGCTAGGCATTCAGAATCATATTTTTTTAATTGAATAAAACTGATAGATCTCTTATCAAGTGCCAGGTATTATTCTTCAGTATGATTTATGGGTCTGTTCAGAATGATGGTAGTGAATAATAAAGAAGTTATCCTTATCCTCTTGTTGCAGAACAGAGGTGAATCAAAATTAACAAATACATAGGCACAAGTATAAACATGTAAATAAAAAATTAAGTAAATGGTTAAAATAAACAAAATGTAGGGTAAGTACTATGCATACATTGTATGCAGGGGAGGGGGGTGAAGAATTTTGGTTACATAATGGTAATGGTGTCAGTTCCTCAAGAAGATTACCCATCTTAAAAGTGTCTGTACCAAACTACAGATCTTGAAAATACATAAAAACAAAAACTGATAGAACTGAAAGGAGAAAGAGATACCCACATTTATTGTGTCAAACTTCATCATTCCTCTCTCTATAACTGATAGAACACACTTGACAAAAACATGGTAGGTATATAAAAACTTTGAAAACCACTATCAATAAAGTTGATCTAATTTAGACAATACCCTGTCCAACAATAGCTAACACACCTTTAAAGTCAACATGAAACATTTTCCACGATAGACCATATTCTGGCCCATAAAACAAATGTAAAAACATTTTACAGTATTGAAATTACACAAGGTATATTTTCTAACTGCCAAATATTAAAGAAGAAATCAATAATCAAAGAGTATCTTCAAAATTCCAATTACTGAAAATTGAGCAACATATTTCTAAGTAAACCACATGACCAATAGAAATAACAAGAATATTCAAAAATATTTGGTATTGAA
>JAPVLO010002062.1:0-103051 GCA_027257055.1 Cephalopachus bancanus
GGGGGACTCTTGCGGC
Source organism: Cephalopachus bancanus (assembly GCA_027257055.1). NCBI lineage: Eukaryota > Metazoa > Chordata > Mammalia > Primates > Tarsiidae > Cephalopachus > Cephalopachus bancanus. The sequence goes on from JAPVLO010002062.1 coordinate 17, forward strand.
ATGGGGCTGAAGGCTGAGAAGAGACCTTCAGAACTTTTGATTTTTCTCCTTGTGTGAGGGTCTGGCTGCAGGTTACATAGTGAGGGTGGGGCAGAGGTAACCCCTGTGCCTCCATCGCCGGGTTTTCTGAGACCCCCTCTGGGTGTCCCACCAGGTTATGAGTTGAACAGCGAGGCAGCCAAGGACCAGGATAAAAATAAGGACAAGAAGCATGAGGACAAGGATGAGGATGACAACAAGGAGGAGAAACATGGAGAGGAGGACAAAGTCATTGATGACAAGGAGGAGAAGCTTGGAGAGGCAGACAAGCACAGGGATGACAAGGAGGAGATGCCTGAAGAGGTGGCTGAGTGTTTTGATGACAAGGAGGAGGAGCCTGGAGAGGAGGACAAGGGCATTTATGACAAGGAGGAGGAGGCTGGAGAGGCAAATAAGGGCGTTGATGACAAGGAGGAGCCTGGAGAGGCAGCCAAGGGTCTTGATGACAAGAACGAGGAGTCTGGAGAGGCAGCCAAGGGTGTTGATGACAAGGAGGAGGAACTCGGAGAGGCAGCCGAGGGCACTGATGACAAGGAGGAGGAGCCTGGAGAGGTGGCAGAGGACATTGATGACAAGGAGCAGGAGCCTGGAGAGGCAGACAAGGGTCTTGATGACAAGAAGGAGGAGCCTGGAAAGGGGGCCAAGGGCATTGATGAGAAAGACAGGGAGGCTAGAGAGGCAGCTGAGGGCGTTGATGACAAGGAGGCGGAGCCTGGAGAGGTGGTTTAGGGCATTGATGAGAAGGATGGGGAGGCTGGAGAGGCGACCAAAAGAGGACAAGGAGGAGAAGCCTGGAGAGGCAGCCGAGGGCATTGATGACCAGGAGGAGGACCATGGAGAGCAGAGCAAGGGTGTTGATGACAAGGAGGAGGAGCCCAGGGAGGGAGACAATGGCATTGACAACAAAGAGGTGGAGGCTGGAGAGATGGGCAATGGCATTGATGACAAAAAGGAGGGACCTGAAGAGGTGGCCAAGGGTGTTGATGGCAAGGAGGAGGAGCCTGAAGAGGCAACTGAGTGCATTGATGACAAGGAGGAGGAACCTGGAGGGCAGGACAAAGGCCTTGATGATGAAGAGGAGACTGGAGAGGTGGCCGAGGGCGTTGATGACAAGGAACAGGAGCCTGGAGAGGTAGACAAGTGTCTTGATCACAAGAAGGAGGAATGCGGAGAGGCGGCCGAGGGCGTTGATGACAAGGAGCAGGAGCCTGGAGAGGCAGTCAAGGGTCTTGATGACAAGAAGGAGGAGCCTGGAGAGGGGCCTGAGGGCATTGATGAGAAGGGCAGGGAGGCTGGAGAGGCAGTCGAGGGCATTGATGACAAGGAGGTAGAGACTGGAGAGGAGGACAAGGGCATTGATGACAAGGACTAGGAGCCTTGGAGAGGTGGACAAGGGCACTGATGATAAGGAGGAGGAGGCTGGAGAGAATCACAAGGATGTGGATGACGAGGAGAAACATGGAGAGGAAGACAAGGATGAGGGCGAGGAGCCTCAATCTAGGTTGATCAACCCAGAGAACATGGACTGCAAAGAGGCTGTGTTAAGCCACACCCCCTGCCTTTCTCTGGGGCCCCCTGGACACCCTGATTCTCTTGGTTTTTCTGTCCTCTGATTTCTCTCCACCCCCAACCCCCTTCCCAGAGCCAGTGTCAGACACCACTGCACTTGTGAGCAACAGGTGCCCCCATAGGCCTGAGAGAGGTTCCTTTCCATCCCCCTGGCCATTGTTCATCCTGTGGTTTTTCCCCACAAATATGCATCCCTGTTGCCAGCAGGCGGCCTCCTTGACTGTGGCACTAACTGGTACTGACAAGGAGCAGACACGGCTACTGTGGGAGCTGGAGGAGCGGAGAAGGTGCTGCCCATGCCTGGCCACACTGGCGGCCCTGGCCCAGAAAGCGCCGGAGGAGGTGGCCCCAGTCCCTGCGACCAGGGGCGAGTCTGTCTGTGGAGGCACATCAGGTCCTCCAGAGGGCCATGGAGATGATGGAGGTGAGGGAGTCTTTCCTGTCAGGCCCAAGTAGGGTGAGGTGGCAAGTTGCTGCTGACCCCTGACTCTGGGTTCTGGCTCCAGAGGTGCTTCCTAGAAGTCATGGAGGAAGAAACAGCAGATGTAAAGGAGCGAGTGGAAGAGCTGGAGCATGGCTGCATCCAGCTGCCTGTGGAGGTCAATGCGAATGGTGAGCTGGGATGTTAGAGCCATGGCTGGGAGGTGCCCGGGGGTTGAGGGGCCAATGTCTGAGCCCCTTATCCCACCGGCGAGTACATCGACCCATACCAGAACCAGAGGGCAGTTCCTTCTCCATCTGCAGAGTTCTATGAAGTCAGCCTCAGTGAAGATGAGGAGCCTGAGCAAGGAGAGATGCGGGAGGGTTCTCCCCTCCAGAATCTGAATGACCTGTCATTTACATGCTGCCTGAGACCCAGAACCCTCAGAAGTGCCTAGGCTTGGACAACAGCCCACGTTTCCCCTTCCTCTCCTGGGCTTACAACACTGTCAAGGGGATCATGGGCAGCTAGAGCCTAGAGAGTTGTGTCTGGGGGCTCTGCACCCTGGAGTTGTGGCACCCTGGTGATGTGACTCCGGTATTGTTTTTATTTCAAAAGAAAATGAATGGATTTATCCTGACTGCTCAGCCTTGTGTCCCTGTTTCCAGCACTTAGTCCTGGGTCTGCACCACTGAACGGGGGAACCAGTGTCAGCAAAGGGCAGGTTTCTGGATTGTTCGGAGTCCCAGAGTGTCTGAGTGTGTCCAACAGGGCAGTTAGGGACCTTCCTGGCCTGTCACTGTGTACTGCTTGGTGTTGCCTGGGGGATTCCAAGGGAACTGCCAGGGGGGCGGTGCTGTGGGGGTCAGTCCCATCCTGACAGCCTCGATGGAAGGAATTCCAGGGTGCCAATACCCAAGGGTGCCCACACCCAGCCCAGGTTTCCTGCTCCATCTCCCTGTCTCTCCAGTGTCAGTCCCAGTCGGCATTCTCCATCAGGGCTGAACTCAAGTCCCTGCCCTCTAGTGGCCAGAGCAAGGGTCACAGGATGAGTGAGGTTCATGGCCCAAGGGTTGTCCAAGTGGGATGTGGGCTTCCCACCACTCCTGACATTGCCCTAGTAATGGCTGAGCCTCTTCCCTCCCTGGCCCCCACTGCCGAGTTCCACAAGAACATAGCCAACAGAGACACGTTCCCTGTCATCCAGAAGTGGGTTTTATTCTCAGCCAAGAGACAGTAAGACCAGTAGCATCAGGCCACACAGCTGCCTGTACAGCACCCCCATCCTTAGAAGGTGAGGGTCAGGGAGAAGGCAGGGGCTGGCTGTCCACAGGCAGGCATGACAGGGAGGCTCACTGGAGGTGGCACACTTTGGATGGAGGATGTCAGGGGAACAGCGTTCTCTTGTAGTTGGGCCACAAGACTACACAAGATGGCACAGTGACAGATCTTAGCACAGAGGTGAGGTGGTGTTGGCCACATATATGTGTGTATTTGTGTGTGTGTGTGTGTGTGTGTGTGTGTGTGTGTGTGTGTGTGTATATATATATATATAATAGAACAGGACAGGGGCAATTACATAGGGGGGCACAAGTTTTCACCAATATCACATCTGGTTGTGTCAGCTCACCACTACAATGAACCAAGTCATAGATGGAGGAGGTGGCACTGGGGCTAAGGGAGACACTGTCAAGTCACAGAACAGCTATCCAGGCAGTCTTGGAAAGGGAGGTCTCCGAGGAAGAGGAGGGATCTGGTTAGAGTTTGAAGGGGGGCCTGGGTTCTCAGGATGGGACGGACTTGCCTGACCTGATCGGCAGGCAGTTGGAGATAAAGCAGAGAGAAAACAGGAGACAGAAAAGCAAGGAGAGAGCAGGCAAGGCAGGGGCAGCCACCCAGCATGGCGGGGCCAGGGGAGGGGAGGGAAGATTCAGGGGTGGGTGTAGCAAGGTTCCTGGAAAAGAGGGGCCAGATAGGAAAAGGGAGGAAGATGAACGGAGGAGCAGGAGCCAGTGCCAGAGTGTCATGGGTAGTCCAGGTGGAGGCTACAGTGGCCCTTGCCCCCGCCACACACATGGGCCTCTCACACGGCACCCAGGCAGTTCCAGACACATGTTCGGCCCCCTTGGGCTTCCCTCTTCTCTGGTCACTTTGTCTTCCAACCTGCTGGCCCATCACCCTTAGCCTCAGAGAGTCCTACAGGACAGCCTCCAGGTCTAATGGAGAAAGAACGCTGCTTGAACCAGGAGAGTGGAGCTACAGGATGGCTGGAGGGAGCACCAGAGGCTCCTCTGGGTGGTCAGAAAGCCCAGGAACCATCTGAAGGGACACTGGGGAGGCAGGGAGGGCAGGCAGCCGGATGCCAGTGGCCACAGGCTGATAAGTCTAAGTGGGGAACCTCAGCTCATCAGGGGGATCTAAGTCACATAAGTGAGACTGGGCCCTTCCTTCTGGGAAAGCAGAAGAGTGAGAGTGGCAGAAGAATGGTGGCAAATGCTGCCGTCCCTTGACTAAGTCAGAGGTGACCCCTAGGAGCAACTGGTCAAGATGTGTGAACCCACGTGCTGTCTACGATGCTTCAACAGAGACCAAGGACTTGGCCTTCGGTGGCACACTAGCAGGTGTAATGACACCAAGTAGGTAGGGAAGGGGGATGTGTGTCCCTGCCTGTCCTGTGAGGTGTGTCCTGGGCACAGTGTGTACTGGGCTCCCAGGCCTTCAGAAATCCTCAAACAGGCTTATACCCTAGATCACAGCTCAGGTGCCAGCCTAATGGAGGAGGTGAGACCCTGATGGGCAGCCCTGCTCTGCAGTGGCTTTGGCTCCCTGAGGGCCCAGGTTGGTAGCTGGCTGCACTGCCCCAGCACTGGGGCTCAGACTGGGCAATGTATACAGAATGCACAGAATGAAGTTCAAAGGCCCTGGTACCTCAGTATCTAGCCTCACACACAACCCCCTCCTGACCTCTCCAACAGCTCCAGAGAGCACCAGTGTCTGCCAGCATGGCATAGAGCCATCACAAGAGCCCCCTGCTCATCATGGAGGCCTTGGACAGTGGTACTGAGTCCCGAGGCTGGCTGGAAGAGGAAAAGAGAGTCAGCCAGCACAGGGCAAAAGAAGGAAAGAGTAGGTCTGGAGCTGCAGGAGGAAGAGGCGGGAAGCCTGGCTCTGAGATCCCAGGTGCACCCCCCAGCTGAAGTGAGGAGCTGGTGTAGTGGGACAGACACAGGGTTCATGCAGCAGGCAGAGAGGCATGTACCTACCATGGCTGTTGCTCTGGGGTCACCTATACTGATTCTGAAAGACAGCATGAAATCACCATGGCAGTTCACATGCATGCTTGGGGTGCACCTGGGGTGTTGTGACACGCACACACACACATACGGGTGTGCACACACATGCTGTGAGACTCCACAGGCCTACTTGCACACACAAACACACATGCCCACAAACAACATGCATAAACCTCCCTCCCCACCACCTCCCAGTGCACAGCATCCTCACTGACTGGGACATGCAGCATGGATCTGGAGCATGCAGCCACTCGGCACATGGAAGCACACACCTGGGCTGAGTCACAACACAGAAGCTTGCTTGCACATAGGGGCATTTGCACCAGCTCCCTGCACACTGGTGCCTGGCATGCTCAGATCACCGATGCTTCTCCTTGCTTTCTAGGGTCTGGCGGCCATTTCTCCACCATGGAGGCTTCCATAGCTCCCTACCACCTGAAGCATGAGACCCAACAAATCAAATTCTTCTGTGGACTTTGAAGGTTCCCCAGTGTGCCCCCAGCCCTGCTATAGAGCTCTTCCAGTTTCTAGCTGAGCCAATGGCTCCCTGACCATCTGCCCTCCTGATACCTCCCACCTGAGTCCAGGCCACACTGAAGGCTGGCCGCCTTGAAGAAGCTCCTCCAGACTGCTTCCCCAAGGCAAGTCTTACAGTTGCTAGATGTCACACAACACCTGGGCATGTCAAATACCCTTAAGAGTCTGGACTCACATTGGCAGTTTACAAAGTCTTCACACACAGCTATTTTATTTATTTATTGTAGAGATGAAGCCTCACCATGTTGCCCAGACTAGTCTCAAACCCATGGACTTAGGCAATTCTGTCACCTCTACCTTCCAAAGTGCTGGGATTACAGGCATGAGCAACTGTGCCTGGCTATTCAATTTTTTAAAAGCAAGAACAGAATTCAGACATAAGATTTTGCAGGTTCTTTACGTCAACTTATCTATGGAAACATTTTTAAGTATCTGAAATCTTGCAATTTGAATTCTTTTCTTCTCCAAATACCCATGAGGCCTCGAAAGCATGTGATCTATCTGTGTATTTATAATCTCACCACAGGCACCAGTCGAGCGCTGATGGTTGTGTCCTGGCTTACTCATGAGGGCCCTGACTCTCAGACCCACACCTACAGTGCAATCACAGTATCAGGCATGGTCCCAGACCAGGAAAGAATGGCTGGCAGTTCAAGATCTTTCCAATGAAGGGATGAGTTCTTGTTCATTATTTATCTGATTCAGAAGGTCAGTGCTGTACAAACCTGTAAGGGATTATCTATTTTCAAACTACATGAAACAATGTGTTAAAATCATGGTAATTAATAAAAGTAAAGGCTGGGTGAATATCTGGACCATGGCTGATTAGGAACCTATGAAAAATGTCCTAACAACTTCACAGCAAATTGATTTCTGAATGAGTGATTTCTAAAAGCTGATGATTGCATATACAAATTAGGCACTAGAATTTTCTTAAAATGCAGTTTGTTATCATGTATATTTTGTATAAAATGAGATTGTTATGGAGCTCAAGGAGTTTTATTACTGAAATTAGACTGGAAATGAAAATAATGTCACAGAAATCTCTTTAACTGTAGATAAACAGGGGTGTTAGTGTATTTACTTTAACAGTGAATTCTCCAAGACTAATGCTGTGGAACAGAGCCACTGAACTCCCTCTGTTCTTCCTTGATTTCTGTGTGTCAATTTCATAACTGAGAGTATCTTGGGTTACTCTATTCTCCATCTCTTGTGCAGTGAAAAGCCGTGTTGTCCCAAAGCTCAAGAACCAGGCTCAGCCTTGCCAGGGTAAAGAGAACTGAATATGAGGCTCAGTAAGACGTCTTCCATTGAAATCTCAATTTGACACATCACTAGTTGTTCTCTCAGTGGAGGATCACTGTGTCTCTCCCAGTTGCATAAGTCATAAAATAATAAATGATTCTGAAATTGGATCCATGAAGTGCCAAGCCTAGGGATGCCAGAGTTCAGATGCAACCACAGGCAAAGCATGGCGGATACAGCCCTCACCAGCACCCTCCTGCCGGGAATCAAATGTTGAGAGCAAATGGGCTTCTGCAGAAACAGATAAGTCCCTTGTGCTCATCTTTAGACATACAACACACAGCACTGTACAACTGAAAACTAGAAGAATATTCTAGCCGCCTTGTCTCAACCCTAGGAGCAGTGATGGTAATGAAAACACCACACCAATGCTCAGTCCAATAGCACTCTTGTTTTTCTGTGTTCTGTGGGGGCAACCAAATGAAGCAATAACAGGAAAAACAGAGAGAGAATGCAGCATGTTAGCCCATGCACAAGGTTTGAGTGTATGGTCATTCATTGAAGAGCTTAGATATTAGCAATAACTTTAAGATGAACTTAAGGAATCCCAAGAAGTTATACAGTTTAGTAAACACAGCAAATGAAAGTAATAAGCAAACTTACCATGAACCTGCTTTTTGACTGAAAAGCTAAGATGCTGAGAGGAGACACAGATGCTTCATGGAATGCTCAGTCCATGAGGGAGAGAACTTCCAGCTGAGGCATTCTCACTGGATCTGGAAGAAATGGCACCTTGAATCTGAAAGTTACAGCTAACATCCCCAAATCAGATGGATGATAGATAGCTCTGACATTGAATTCTGAATGGGAACTGAGGATCCTGTTACTATTTTAGAGAAAGATATTCTACATCCACAATGGAATGTGCAGAAAATATTAGACTAATAAGTCAAACTCTTACTCTTAAATACTAATGGACCTTTAAGAAGCCGGCTTCTCCCTGGCTTTTGGACTCTGACTCTGCCACTTCCTTTGGTGCTGCCACTTCTTTGGGTGCTGCCCTGGAAAGAGACACCTGGGACTCCCCTCTAGTGGCTCCCCTGTGCCTCCAGCCAGCATCTGGAGGTCAGGGGCAGGGATTCACTGTAACTGGGAGGCAGCTGCGCCAGCGGGCAGGAGGCGCCAAGGGACTCGCGGGGTGGCCCGCGGAGCAATAACCCCCAGGGCCCGGTTTTCTCTCCTCGCCCAGCCCCCCGTCGGCCCATGGGACTGAAGACTCCGGATTCTGCGAGCGGGGTTTCCCAGGCAGCCTGAGAAACACAGAAGCAGCACTGCCTTCAGAACCGCCCCCCCAACTCCCCCATCTCCCTCCTTGGGAACCTCACTAGATCCCAGGATGGTTCTAGAGGTGACAACTCCATGACTCCCAGGGTCACCCAACCCCTGGATTGGCCAGATCTCTTGGGATCGAAGAGGCTTAGCAGGGATGGCACACCCGGTGAGTCTGGGAAAGGGAGGCCGCCACAGGCATGGCCTCTGGTTTTCTGGCTTTCCCCTCCAGCACGCCGAGGGAGTTGGGATTATACTCTGGGGTGACTTGTCACCAGATCAGCCCTGCCAGGTTGTGCTGGTGGAGCCCAGGCATCTCCCTTTGCACCCGGCTGCTCTGAGCAGCATTGGTTCCAGAAACCTGTGTCTCCCTCTTTCTGTCTTCGTGGGTCTTTCTGCCTGCGTTGTGTCTCTTTTTCTCTGGGTATCTGTGACTGTCTGACCCACTGTCAGGTCTTCTCTTTTTTTCTGTCCTGCTTTTTCTTTTCTCTCGGTCTCTCTCACTGTGTAGGTTTCGCACTCCAAGACTTTGCATGCATGCCTGAGAGTGTGCGTGTGTATGTGTGTGTTTTGGGGGGTGGGGAGTGGTTGTGGGATACGCGATTGGGCTGCCGGCAGAGAAGTGGGAGGGTGTTGCCTTCCGAAGTGATCGTCTCCACCTCTCCAACGGGATCAGACACTGCGCTTCAATGCGTCGGCCAGGCGGCCCAGGCATTCCCACTGCAGGACTTTTCATCACGGTGGATGCCTTACGTGAAGGAGGGGAAGTGTTGTGAGCCAGAGTGGCGGGAGAGACCAGGAGCTCGGTGCCAGTGCCAGTGGCCTCACCTGGGGCAAGTGGGTGCCTGGCAGGAGAGGGTAGGAGACTGTTGTGGGACTGCCTGTGGGGTGTGGGAGAGCTGGGCAGATGAAAATCAAGGATCTTGACCTCAGAGTCCTGAGCCCTGGAGTGTCAGCCACACCCTGAGGTCACAGGCAGAGCACAATCAGGAGGGTTTGGCATTTCCTAAAGGCCCGGGAGCGTCTGCTGGGGACGGAAGACTGCCTGGATCATGGGACCCTGAGAAGTGCGAGACACTTCGAGTCCCCAGGGCAGCCATCTAGGTAGGCCCAGGTTGATCTGGGCTCCCCCAAACTCCAGGCTGTCGGGGGAGTCTGCGCCAGGTTCGGAACACTCCCACGGATCGCCGGCTCAGGGGGACCTGGGGCTGAGGGGGACGCGTGGGGTCGCGGGGGGGGGGGCGGAAAAATCCAGGACACCTATCTCCCAAGGGGCCCGGCTAACAGGCATCGGGCAGGGCTGAGGTGCAAGGACCAAGCAGCCTCTTGAGGGAGCGCATGGCAGGCGCTGGCACCAGGGTCCTTCGTGGTGCGCAGGTGCTGGAGCTGCCAGGGACTGCAAAGCTAAGCAGGGTCCCTCGCGGTTAGTGATAGGATGTGAGACCTACTTGGGAGGACCGCCCTCCACCGACTTCTCCCCGACTTTTAGACTGTCTCCGCCATTTCTTTTGGAGCCTCCCTTTAAAGGGACTCCTCTCTAGCAGCTCCCGAGTGCCCCCAGACAGCATCTGGAGGTCAGGGGCAGGGATTCACTGTAATTAAGAGGCGCCCGCGCCGGCGGGCGGGAAGCTTCAGGGACTCGTCTGGTGCCCCGCGGAGCAACAACCCCCAGCGCCTGGTTTTCTCCCCATGCCCGGCCACCGGCCCACCCATGGTACTGAAGGCTCTTGATTCAACGGAGTGGTTATGGGATTTTCCAGACAGCCTGAGAAACCCAAAAGTGGCGCTGCCTTCGAACCCTCCCCAGGTCACCCACTTCTGTTGGGAGCCAACATCTATAGCTACATGGCTGAGGCCTGTAAAGGCCCATCTGGAAGATCGCCTCTGACATAGGATATCAGTTATACCTATAATATTGGCGTGTGATTAGTGACCAGTGTGCATACATGGCAGTAAAACTTATAAATAAAATCTCTATACACCTGATGAAAGGTTATACAGCAGAATGACCTTATCCTTTCTAAATCTTATTTCTTTCTAGATATTTTTTAACTTCTATTTCCTGGTAGACTGGTGAGTCAGCTCTTGTTCCCAAAGGCAGTTTCTCCTAGGATTAAGATTAGAAACTAAATTATCATAATAGTTTTATTGCCCTGTCTCTAGCCAGGCAGGACATTTTTCTAGTTTTGTCACATGCCGAAACTCTGTTTGCTTCAGCCTGTGGCCATTTCCATGGTAACCGTGCAGTCCATTATCCAAGAGTGTGACAGCTACCATTTGATTTTTAGAATAGACTTGTTTGGATAAAACATTCATTTAAGACGATACAATTTCCATCGGAAAGATTTAAATGGTAATAAGCATTCATAGAAAGCTTTTAGGTTTTGTTTAGGCTTTTTAAGTTTCCTCTTCTCAGATTATGACTTTAGTTCCTGTTCTTGTAGGCCAATTTTAAGATCCTTTGATTAGTATACTGAAACTTTCCCAACAGTGTAGTTTTTGCTTCTAATATGACGATAGGAAATTTTACACGTAGCCATGTATTAATATACTAGGAAAAAAGATTTAAGTTTTGGGTTAAAGTTGTAGTTTTATTAGAATAGAAGGAGAATTATAGTGTTATGATTCTAAAATCATACGTCAATGATAATTATAAGATTTAATGATAAGGTATTAGCTTAATGAGATATAGCATAGTATTAAAGCCCAAACACTAGATCATGAAACTCATATAAGTCATGGTAAGAAATAAGTTTTGAATTAATTGTTATAGAATTACAGGCCACTATGTTGAATCGTAATAGGTTAATGGAATAAATAAAAATTAAGTCATTTAAGTAAACATAAATTATAGTATAGTGTTAAGTTGATAATATCAATCGTTAAAAAATATTAGGAGTCAGTGAACTTGGATTGAACCTAGAGTTAACTAAGAAAGTTTTTGTATTAGTCAGGGTTTAGGACAAAGAGTATAATATGAATGATTTGTTGAACACTATGGAAGACACTTTTAAATGAACTGTATTGAAATTGTGCACCTGTGACCTTGATGTGAGATTTGTGAAGCACGTCAGGCATCATGGAGTTCAAACTGTCTGCTTGGAGCTTGCAAGTCTCGTGATGGTCTTGTGATGCATAGTTTGTAAAGCGCAATATACATCATGAAGTTTGTACGCCCTCAGCAAGTGATTATCACACTGCTGGAGGGTATGAAAAATGGTATATAAGTTGGAAGGAGTCCGAATAAAATTTGGCTTCAGTCCTGATCAGACTGTTCCCAGAAGAATGGCCTCAGAGTCGTTTCTTCTCTCCGTCCGGGTTCTCTGGAGTGGGTCCTAACCCTTCCCCCTTTGGTCGGGGCTGGCACCCCGACACACTTCCTTCCTTGGGAACCTTGCCAGATCCCAGGATGGCTCTTGAGGTGCCAGCTCCATGATGGGCGCTGGTGCCGACAACTCCCAGGGTCACCCAACCCCTGAGTTGGCCAGATCTCTTGGGATCTAAGCTGCTTAGCAGGGACGGTGGATCCGGTGAGTCTCCGGATGGGAGGCCTCCGCAGGGGATGGTAGCCTACTGTAGGCTTCTGGGTTTCCCTCCAGCACACCGAGGGAGTTGGAATTATACTTTGGGACGAAGCGGGAACTGTCACCAGGTCAGTCCTGCCAGTTTGTGCTGGCGGAGCCCAGGCATCTTCCTTTGAACCCGGCTGCTCAGAGTGGCACTGGTCCCCCCAAACCTGTGTCTCCCTCTTCCTGTCTCAGTGGCTCTTTCTGCCTGTTTCTTTCTGCACTGTGTCTCTTTTTCTCTGGGTATCTGTGTCTGCCTGACCCACTGTCACATCTTCTCATTTTTTTCTGTCCTCCTAGTTTGTTTCTCTCGGTCTCTCTCCTGTGTAGGTTTCACCCTCCAAGGCATTGTGTAGGTGCCTGAGAGTGTGCATGTGTATGCGTGCGTTTTTTAGGGGTGGGGGTGGCTGTGGGGTACGTGACTCGGCTGACAGCAGAGAAGTCGGAGCGTGTCGCCTTATGAAGTGGTCGTCTCCACCTCTCCCACGAGACCAGACAGTGTGCTCCGATGCAGCGGGCAGGCGGCCCAGGCATTCCCACGGCGGGACTTTTCATCACGGTGGATGCCCCACGTGAAGAAGGAGGAGCATTGTGAGCCAGAGTGGCGGGAGAGACTAGGAGCTCGGTGCCAGTGCCAGAGGCCTCACCCCAGGTGGCTGGGGCAAGTGGGTACCTGGCAGGAGAGGGTAGGAAACTGTCGTGGGGCTGCGTGTGGGGCGTGGGAGAGCTGGGCGGATGCAAATCGAGGATCGCAGGTCAGGGTCCAGAGCCCTGGGGTGTCAGCCAAACCCTCTGGTCATCTGGCAGAGCGCAATCTGGAGCGCTTGGCATTTCCCAAAGGCCCTCCAGGGTCTGCAAGGGACAGGAGACTGCCTGGATTGTGGGATCCTGTGAACTGGGAGACACCTCGCGAACCCAAGGCAGCCACCTAGGAAGGCCCCCGGCAGGCTTGGGCTCCATGCTGTTGGGGGAGTCTGTGCCAGGTTCCGGACACTCCCACGGATCACCGGCTCAGGAGGACGTGAGGCTGAGGGGGACGCGTGGGTTCTGGGGGGGCGGGAGCAAAAAAATCCAGGACCCCTATCTCTTGAGGGACCCCGCTTACAGGCATCGGGCAGGCCTGAGATGCCAGGGGCCAAGCAGCATCTTGAGGGCGTGCATGGCAGGCGCTGGCACCAGGGTTCTTCGTGAGGCGCAAGCGCTGGAGCCGCCAGAGACTTCGAAGCGAAGCTAAGCAGGATCTCTCGCGTTTAGCGCTTGGCTGGGAGACCGCCTTGGGAGGACCGCCCTCTGCTGGCTTCTCCCTGGCTCTTGGACTCTGGCTCTGCTACTTCTTTTTTCTCTGCCCAGGAAAGAGACACCCGGGACTCCCATTTACCAGCTTCCCTGTGCCTCCAGCCAGCATCTGGAGGTCAGAGGCAGGAATTCACTGTAACTAGGAGGGGCCCACGCCTGTGGGTGGGAGGCTCCGAGGGGTTCTCGGGTGGCCCCGCGGAGCGACAATTCCCAGCGTCTGGTTTTCTCTCCCGGCCTGGACCCCAGCCCGCCCATGGGACTGAAGGCTCCGGATTCGGTGGAACAGTCACGGGGTTTCCCAGGCAGCCTGAGAAACACAGAAGTGGTGCTTCTTTCAGAACCACCCACAGCTCCCCCACCTCCCTCCTTGGGAACCTCGCCAGATCCCAGAATGGCTCTTGAGGTGCCAGCTCCACGACCGACGCCGGCACCGACTACTCCCAAAGTCACCCAACCCTTGATCAGTAAGATCTCTTGGGATCTTAGCGGCTTAGCAAGGATGGGGGACCCGGTGAGGTGGGGATGGGTTGCCGCTGCAGGGAATAGCAGCCTACTGTAGGCTTCCGACTTACCCCGCCAGCACACCGAGGGTGTGTGGATTTTACTTTGGGACAAAGAGGGAACTGTCACCAGGTCAGTCCTGCCAGTTTGTGCTGGTGAAACCCAGGCATCTCCGTTTAAACCCGGCTGCTCAGAGTGGCATTGGTCCCCCCAAACCTTTGTCTCCCTCTCCTGTCTCCTTGGCTCTTTTTAAAATTTTTTAAAATTTTTTATTGTGAAATTGTGGGGTATAGTTAAGGGTTAGGTATACAATTGCGTTTCATTCAGGCACCTTGTTGATATGGGGTGTTTCCCCGTCCCCAGACAGATATTTGATACTGCTAATCTCATCTCCCTCCCCCCACCTTAATTTCCCAGTACGGTCAGTCATTTTCGTATAGTATTGCATTGGATGTTTAAGGTCCATTATATGAGTGAGAACATGTGATACTCGGATCTTTGTTTCTGTGAGAGGTCACTCAGTATTATAGACTCTAGTTCCATCCAGGATGCTGCGAAATTCATGATTTTGTTCTTTTTTATGGCTGTGTAGTATTCCATCGTGTATATGTACCACATTTTTTAAATCCAGTCCTCTTTTGACAGGCAGCATGGCTGTTTCCAGGTTCTTGCTATTGTGAACAACACTGCGATAAACATGCGTGTGCAGGTATCTTTTTTATAGAGTGATTTGTGTTCTTTAGGATATATTCCCAGTAGGGGGATTGCAGGGTCATATGGGAGGTTGGTATTTAGAGCTTTTAAGAATCGCCACACTGCTTTCCAAAGAGGTTGCACTAGTTTACACTCCCACCAACAGTGTAGAAGTGTTCCCTTTTCACCACACCCTCTCCAGCAGCTGCTATTTTTTGAGTTGTTGATAACTGCCATTCTGACTGGGGTTAGGTGGTATCTCAGTGTGGTTTTGATTTGCATCTCCCTGATGATTAGTGAGGTTGAACATTTCTTCATGTGCTTGTTGGCTGCTCGGATGTCTTCTTTTTTGAAGTGTCTGTTCATATCTTTTGCCCATTTTATAAGGGGATTGTTTGTTTTTTTCTTCTCAGCATGTTTGAGTTCCTTGTAGATCCAGGATGTTAAGCCTTTGTCAGACCTGGAGTTGGCAAATACTTTTTCCCAGTCTGTAGGCTGTCTCCCTGCTCTCTTGATGGTTTCTTTGGCTTTGCAGAAGCTTGTCAGTTTAATAAGGTCCCACTTGTCTATTTTCTCTTTTATGAGTTGTGGGTTTTGGGTTGTGTTCAGGAATTGGATGCCAGTTCTGAATTCCATGAGGGTTTTTCCTTCATATTCTAAGGTTTGAGGTTTTACATTTCGGTCTCTGATCCATTTGGAATTAACCTTTGTGCATGGGGATAGATAGGGGTCCTGTTTCAATCTTCTGCATGTGGTCAGCCAGTTTTCCCAGCACCATTTACTGAATAGGATCTCCTCTTCCCAGTGGTAGGTAGTGGAGGCTTTGTCAAAGATGAGTTGGTTGAGAAATTGAGGTTTTGTTTCTGGAATCTGAATTCTATTCCATTGCTCTATGTGCCTGTTCCTATACCAATACCAAGCTGTTTTGATGATTGTAGCTTTATAGTAAAGTTTGAAGTCTGGTAGTGTGATACCACCTGCTTTGTTTTTATGCTGAGTATTGTTCTGGCTATTCTTGGACGTTTGTGTTTCCGTATGAATCCCTGCATTGTTTTTTCTAGGTCTGAGAAGAATGTTGCTGGTAATTTGATGGGTATTGCATTGAATTTGTAGATTGCCTTAGGTAAGGTGGACATCTTCACAATGTTGATTCTTCTGATCCATGAGCATGGGACATTTTTCCACTTGTTTGTGTTGTCTTTGATTTATTTGAGCAGTGTTTTGTAGTTTTCCTTGTAAAGGTCTTTCACGTCTCTGGTTAGGAAGATGCCAAGGTACTGCATTTTTTTTGTGGCTATTGGGAATGGGATTGTGTTTTTTATTTGGGTTTCTGTTTGTTTATTATTGGTGTAGAGAAATGCGATTGTCTTTTGTACATTTATTTTGTATCCTGAGACTTTGCCAAAGGTCTTTAACAGTGTAAGAAGTTTTTTGACAGATTCTCTTGGGTTTCAAGGTATACAATCATGTCATTTGCAAAGAGAGATAACTTGACTTCCTCTTTTCCTATTTGGATACCCCTCATTGCCTTCTCTTCTCTGATTGCTTGAGCCAGGACTTCCAATACTATGTTGAACAGGAGGGGTGAGAGTGGGCATCCTTGTCTTGTTCCAGTTTTCAGGGAAAATGGTTCTAATTTTTGTCCATTTAGGAGTATGCTCGCTATGGGTTTCTTGCAGATGGTTTTTACTATTTTGAGGTATGTTCCCCGTATGCCTAGATGTTCAAGGGTTTTTATCAAGAAGGGTGCTGGATTTTATCAAAAGCTTTTTCTGCATCTGATGATATAATCATGTGGTTTTTGTTTTGACATCTGTTGATGCATTTAATAACATTTATGGTTTTACGAATGTTGAACCAGGCTTGCATCCCAGAAATGAAGCCTACTTGGTCATGATGAATGATTTTTGAGATGTATTGCTGAATCCGGTTTGCTAGGATCTTGTTGAGAATTTTAGCATCTATGTTCATCAAAGATATTGGCCTGACCTCATCTCTACAATAAATCAAAAAATTAGCTGGCATGGTAGCGTATGCCTGTAATTCTGGCTACCTGGAAGGCTGAGGTGGAAGGATCGCTGGATCCCAGCAGGTCGAGGCTGCGGTGGCCGGAAGAGGCCACTGCATTCCAGTCTGGGCGACCGAGTGAGACTCCAACTCAAAAAAAAAAAAAGATATTGGTCTGTAGTTCTCTTTCTTTCCTGGATCTTTACCTGAGTTGGGTATCAATGTGATGCTGGCTTCGTAAATGATTTGGGGAGCATTCCATCTTTTTCATTCGTCTGGAATACCTTCAGTAGGATTGGTATCGCCTCCTCCTTAAATGTCTTGTAGAATTCTGCTGGAAAGCCATCTGGACCAGGGCTTTTTTTTGTAGGAAGTTTTCTTATTATGTAGTCAATTTCCTTGATTGTTATTGGTTTATTTAGGGTGTCAATTTCTTCTTGTTCCAACTTAGGTAGGTTGTGTGATGTCAGAAAGTCCTCCATTTCCTTCAGGTTTTGAAGTTTGTTTCCATACAAGTGTACGTAGTAGTCTCTAATGATCTTTTGTATTTCTTCAGGGTCAGATGTGACTTATCTTTTGTGTTTCTGATTGTGCTTATTTGGTTTCTTTCTCGTTTTTTCTTGGTCAGTCTAGCTAGGGGACCATCAATCTTGTTTATTCTTTCGAAGAACAGCTTTTTGTTTCATTGATTTTTTCTATTATTTTTTGTCTTCTATGTCCTGGATTTGGGCTTTTATTTTGGTGATCTGGATTCTTCTGCTGAAATTAGGGTTTTTGTAGTCTTGCTTTTCCAGCTTCTTTAGGTGGCTTGTTAGGTTGTGAATTTCTGTTCCTTCCATTTTCCTCATGTGTGTTTGTAGGGATATAAATTCCCCTCTTACTACAGCTCTTAAGGCATCCCAGAGATTGTGGTAAGATGTTTCTTCATTTTCATTTGTTTCCAGGTATCTTTTGATCTCTGTTTTGATTCATCGTTGACCCAGGAGTTGTTTAGCATCATGCTGTTTAGTGTCCATGTCTGTGTGGGTTTTGGGGGGACTTTGTTGGTGTCAATGTTTTTTTTTATTCCACTGTGGTCCGAGAAGGTGCATGGTAGAATTTCAGTCCTTTTAAATGTGCTTATACTTGATTTGTGTCCAATTATGTGGTCGATCTTAGAATATGTTCCTTGTGGTGATGAGTAGAATGTGTATTCTGTGGTCTTTGGATGGAGTATTCTATAGGTATCAATTAAGTCCATTTGGTCCAGAGTCTCATTGAGGTTCCGGATCTCCTTGCTGATTTTTTGTCCTGATGATCTGTTTAGGGTTGTGAGTGGTGTATTAAAGTCCCCAGTTATTATGGTGTTAGAGTCAATGTCTTTCTTTAGTTTTCCTAGTAGTTGCTTTATGAATGTTGGCGCACCTATGTTGGGTGCATATATGTTTAGGATAGATATTTCTTGTTGATGGAGTGAACCTTTTATCATTATGTAGTGGCCCTCTGTATCTTTTTTAATTTTCGGTAGCTTGAATGATATTTTGTCTGAAATTAGGATCACAACTCCTCCTTTCTTTTGTGTTCCATTCACCTGAAAATTTGTTTCCCATCCTCTTACTTTGAGTCTGTGTATGTCCTTTCTAGTGAGATGGGTCTCTTGATGGCAGTATATTGTTGCCTGTTGATATTTTATCCATTTTGTCATTCTATGTCTTTTCAGTGGTGCGTTTAGTCCATTCACATTCAGACTAATTATTGAAATGTGAGAGTTCGTCCCTATCATGGAGTTCTTATTGAGTTGTTGTTCTTCTACTTGGTTTTTTCTTTTTTCCTTTTTTTTTTGGTCTTTCTTTTCGTTGTGGGGTTGGATCATGTATATGTTATTCTTTTCCCTGTATTCTTGTGAAGAACGTTGTTCTTTTTTCCTTTTCTTCTGTGTTTAGTACTTTCTTAAGTGTTTCATGTAGAGATGGTTTGGTGGCAGCATAAGTTCTTAGGGATTGGATATCTGGGAAAGATTTTAATTCTCCCTCACTGATGAAGCTTAGCTTGGCCGGGTAGGTTATTCTTGGTTGAAATTGCTTATCTTTAAGGATTTTGAAGATAGGGCTCCAAGCTCTCCTAGCCTGCAGGATTTCTGCAGAAAAATCTGCTGCTATTCTGATTGGTCTTCCATGGTAGGTGATCTGGCCTTTTTCTCTTGCTGCCTTTAGGATTTTTTCTTTTGTGCCTACTTTATTTAGGCGAATTATTATGTGCCTAGGAGTTGGTCTTCTCATTTGTTGTCTTGCAGGGTTTCTCTGAATCTCTTGTGTTTGAGTTTTTGTATCACTGATTAGATAAGGGAAGTTTTCTTGAATGATCTCATGGAAAGTTTGTTCCAATGTGGTCTCTGTTTCTCTTTCTGCCTCAGGGAGTCCGATTATTCTTAGGTTAGGCCTCTTGAAGTAGTCACTCATCTCTTGAAGGTTTTGTTCTGTCTTTTTGAGCTTGTTTTCTGTGTTTTTAAGAGTTTGTGTTATTTCTATATTTTGGTCCTCAAGCTCTGAGATTCTTTCTTCTGCTTGGGTAATTCTGCTTTCCATGCTTATCAATTTGTTATTTATTTCATTCACAGTATTCTTTATTACTGTTATCTCAGATATCAGCTCCTTCTTAATTTCTTCTTGTGTCTCCTCAATTCTTTTTAATCTCTGCATTATTGTTTTGATATCTACATTTGCAGTTTGAGTCCCTTCATTCTGGGGGCTTTTCATTGTTTGCATTCCAAAGTCAGTTTTCTCAGTGTCTGCTCTCCCAGGCGTCTGGGAGAGACCCATACTCTTCTTTTGGTTTTTCTTCATTTCTGTGGATTTTTCTCCCTCTCCCCTTTCCCTCCCCCTCTTCAATTCTTTTTTTGAGGAAGGTGGGGTTGCTTTTATTTCTCTTCTGCAATGACCTGTTCTTCCTTATGAGGGTCTTCTGGCTTTATTAACTTTTCCCTCTGCTTTACAGTCTGTCTATTCAGCAGTATGCAGTCTTGGTACGTTCAGAGAATCTCACCAGTTCACCTATGCCATCGCCATCTTGCCTGATCCCTGACCTCCTTGGCTCTTTCTGCCTTTTTTCTTTCTGTGTTGTTTCTCTTTTTCTCTGGGTATCTGT
Organism: Cephalopachus bancanus; assembly: GCA_027257055.1. Taxonomy (NCBI): domain Eukaryota; kingdom Metazoa; phylum Chordata; class Mammalia; order Primates; family Tarsiidae; genus Cephalopachus; species Cephalopachus bancanus. The sequence continues at coordinate 19,636 of JAPVLO010002062.1, forward strand.
GTCTGCCTGACCCACTGTCACGTCTTCTCATTTTTTCTGTCCTCCTTGTTTATTTCTCTCGGTCTCTCTCCCTGTGTAGGTTTCACCCTCAAGGATTTGCGAACGTGCCTCAGAGTGTGCTTGTGCATGTGTGCATATTTTGTGGTGGGAGGTGGCTGTGGGGTACGTGATTTGGCTGCCTGCAGAGAAGTCGGAGGGTGTCTGCTCCCCCCACGTGGTCATCTCCACCTCTCTCATGGGATCAGACCATGCGCTCCGATGCTGTGCCACGTGGCCCAGGCGTTCCCAAGGTGGTACTCTTCAATAGGTGGATGCCCCACTTGAAGGAGGGGGAGTGTTGTGAGCCAGGTCGGTGGGACAGACCAGGAGCTCGGTGCCAGTGCCAGTGGCCTCACCCCCGTGCCTGGGGCAAGTGGTTGCCTGGCAGGAGAGGGTAGGAGACTGTCGTGGGGCTGTGTATGTGGTGTGGGAGTGCTGGGTGGATGCCAGTCAAGGATCACGGCATTGGGTTCCTGAACCCTGGAGTGTCAGCCACACCCTGAGGTCACCTGGCACAGCACAATCCAGAGGGCTTGGCATTTCCCAAAGGCTTGGGATCGTCTGCTGGGGACAGGAGATTGCCTGGATCGTGGGACCCTGAGAAGTTGGAGACACCTCGCATCCCAAGGGCAGCCATCTAGGTAGGTCCCGGCTGACCTGGGCTCCTCCTAGCGCCCAGGTTGTTGGGGGAGTCTGTGCCAGGTTCCAGACACTTCCATGGATCACCGGCTCAGGAGGATGTGGGGCTGAGGGGGACATGTGGGGTCACGGGGGGGAGCAGAAAAATCCAGGACGCCTATCTCCTGAGGGGCCTGGCTTACAGGCATCGGGTGGGCCTGAACTGCAAGGACTCAAGCAGTGTCTTGGAGGAGTGCAAGGCAGGCGCTTGCACCAGGGACCTTCTTGAGGGGCAGGCGCTGGAGACGCCAGGGACTGCAAAGTCAAGCAGGGTCTCTCGCAGTTAGCACTTGAATGGGAGACCACCTTGGGAGGACTGCCCTCTGCTGGCTTCTCTCTGGCTCTTGAACTCTGGCTCTGCCACTTCTTTTGGCTCTACCCTGGAAGGAGGCACCGGGACTCTCCTCTAGCTGTTCTCCTGTGCCTCCAGTCAACATCTTGAGGTCAGTGACAAGGGACTCTGGTTCTTCCACTTTTTTTTGGCACCTTCCTGGAAAGGGAATCCCCTCTAGCGGCTCCCCTGTGCCACCAGCAAGCATCTGGAGGTCAGGGGCAGGGATTCACTGTAACTTGGAGCTGCCTGCGCTGGTGGTCGGGAGTCTGCCAGGGGCTCTCAGGGTGCCCCGTAGAGTGACAACCACCAGCACCCGGTTTTCTTCCCCTGCCAGGCCCCTGGCCTGCCCATGGGACTGAAGGCTCTGGATTTGGCGAAGCGGTCACAGGGTTTCCCAGGCAGCCTGAGAAACACATAGGCGGTGCTGCCTTCGGAACCTCCCTGAGCTCCCCCAGCTCCCTCCTTGGGAAGCTCGCCCGATCCCAGGATGACTCTTGAGCTGCCAGCTCCAAGAATGATGCCGATGCTGATGACTCTCAGGGTCACCCAAACCCTGGGTTGACCAGATCTCTTGGGATCTAAGAAGCTAAGTGGGATGGGGACTCAGTGAGTCTGGGGATGGGAGGCTGCCCCAGGGGATGGCAGCCTACTGTAGGCTTCTGGCTTTCCCCTCCAGTACACCAAGGGAGTTGGGATTATACTTTGCGAGGAGGTGGGAACTGTCACCAGGTCAGCCCTGCCAGTTTGTGCTGGTGGAGCCCAGACATCTCCCTTTAAACTCGGCTGTTCAGAGTGGCATTGGTCCTCCGAAACCCGTATCTTCCTCTCCTGTCTCCATGGCTCTTTCTGCCTGTTTCTTTCTGTGCTGTTTCTCTTTTTCTCTGGGTGTCTGTGTCTGCCTGACCCACTGTAATGTACTCTCATTTTTCTGTCCTCCTTGTTTGTTTCTCTAGTCTCTCTCCCTGTGTAGGTTTCACCCTCCAAGGCTTTGAATGGGTGCCTGAGAGCATCTGTGTGTATGAGTGTGTTTTTTGAGGTTGGCGGTGGCTGTGGGATATGTGATTTGTTTGCCAGCAGAGACGAGGAATGGCATCGTCTCCACCTCTCCCACGGGATCAGACAGTGCATTCGATGCTGCAGCCAGGTCACCCAGGCATTCCCATGGCTGGCCTTTTCTGACGGTGGATGCCCCACGTGAAGGAGAGGAAGTGTTCTGAGCCAGAGCGGTGGGAGAGACCAGGAGCTTGGTGCCAGTGCCAGGTGGGTGGGGCAAGTGGGTGCCTGGCAGGAGAAGGTAGGAGACTGTCGTGGGTCTGCGTGTGGGGTGTGGGAGAGCTGGGCGGATGCAAAAGGACCCAAGCTCCGGAGTGTGAACCACACCCTGTAGTCACCTGGCAGCGCAATCCGGAGTGCTTGGCATTTCCCAAAGGCCCGGGAGCGTCTACTAGGGACTGGAGTTTGCCCAGATCGTGGGACCTTGTGAAGTGGGAGACACCTTGCATCCCCAAGGCAGCCACCTAGGTAGGCCCCAGCTGGCCTGGGCTCCCTCTAGCGCCCAGGCTGTCGGGGGATGTGTGCCAGGTTCGGGACACTCCCATGGATCGCTGACTCAGGAGGACGTGTGTTTGAGGGGGATGCGTGGGGTCCCGTGGGGGCGGGGCAGAAAAATTCAGGATGCCTATCTCCCGAGGGCCCTGGCTTACAGGCTGGGAGGTCCTGAGCTGCAAGGAGCCAAGCAGCTTCATGAGGGAGGGCATGGCAGGCTCCAGCACCAGGGTCCTTCATGGGGCACAGGTGCCAGAACCGCCAGGGTCTGCAAAGCCAACCAAGGTCCCTTGAGGTTAGCGACAGAATGGGAGACGGCCTTGGGAGGACCGCCCTCCCCTGGCTTCTCCCCGTCTTTTGGACTCTGACTCTGTCACTTATTTTGGCTCCACCCTGGAAAGAGACACCCGGATTCCCCTCTAGCGGCTCTCCTGTGCCCCCAGCCAGCATCTGGAGGTCAGGGGCAGGGATTCATTGTAAGTAGGAGGTGCTGCGCCGGCGGGCGAGAGGCTCTGAGGGGCTCGCGGGGTGCCCCGCGGAGCGACAACCCACAGTGTCTGGTTTTCTCCCCCCGCCCGACCCAGGCCCACCCATGGGAATGAAGGCTCCGGATTCGGTGGAGCGGTCACGGGTTTCTCATGCAGCCTGAGAAACACAGAAGCGGCGTTGCCTTCGGAACCCCTCCAGCTCCCCCACCTCCCTCCTTGGGAACCTCGCCAGATCCCAGGATGGCTCTTGAGGTGCCAGATCCACAATCGGCAGCGGCGCCAACGACTCCCACAGTCACCCAACCCCTGGATTGGCCCGATCTCTTGGGATCTAAGTGTCTTAGTAAGGTTGGTGGACCAGTGAGTCTGGGGATGGGAGGCCTCCGCAGGGGACGGCAGCCTACTGTAGGCTTCTGGCTTTTCCCTCCAGCACACCGAGGAAGTTGGGATTATACTTTGGGACGACTTGGGAACTGTCTCCAGGTCAGCCCTGCCAGTTTGTGCTGGCAGAGCCCAGGCATCTCCCTCTAAACCTGGCTGCTCAGAGTGGCATTCGTCCCCCCAACAATATGGAGCTATACACATATTATTGGGTAACCTCACGTGATGGAGGTGATCCCTGAAAGCCCCACTGTGGAAGACAGTGGGTTGAGGTACGGAGAGCTGTAGTGGTAGGGCAAATGTTCCAGTAGGAGGCAGCATAAGGCCCAGACATGTGGAGAAATGTGGAGAAAACAGTGCCAAGTTAAAGCATGTGAGGTCCCTGGCTGGTGGTGTAGCCTGAAGGTGGGTTTAGAAAGACTCATTCCTGTTTGAAAGATGTTGTGTAACCAGGCATGCGAATGACCCGAAATGATTTGGAGGCATTGTAGCATATTGGAGAAAAGAACTCAGAATTCTAATAACACATTTAATAATTGCAGAGCATCACAGAGGAGCTTGTGTTAATGGCTGAGAGATATAAGGAACATCAACATAAAAAAGAAATGGAAAGAAAAATTGGAAGACCTCAAGGAAAGCCCAGGAAGTCTTACTAGTAACATCTTATGTTGAAAAGTGACACCAGCTTACCAGAGGTAAAACTTAAAGAACACATGAATTTTCAAATGCCTGACCTCTTTTGTTTTTGAGTTGGAATCTCACTCTGCCGCCCAGACTGGAGTGCAGTGGCCGCTCCCGGCCACCGCGGCCTCGACCTGCTGGACTCCGGCAATCCTTCCGCCTCTGCCTTCCCAGTAGCCGGAATTGCAGACGTGCGCTACCATGCTGGGCTAATTTTTTGATTTATTGTAGAGATGAGCAGGCAGGTCTCGAACCCGCGGGCTCAGGCAATCCACTCATCTCAGCCTCCCAAAAGCGTGGGATTACTGGCTGAGCCACCGAGCCGGCTTATGCCTGATCTCTTAAACTAGGCTGTTAGTGTATTTATTGCAGTCAGCTTTACCTTAACATAATAAATTAGGTATTGCACTTTTACCTATTACTTAATGTCTTAGAGTTGGTAAACATATGTATTGGTATAAAATAAGCAAATTTGTAATGTATCATTTATAAATACTTAGACCTTTTGATTGGGCAATTCCTTTTGGCAAGTATGTCTACATCTGCAAGACTTATTAAAGCAGTATCTGTAGTAGCAAAAGACTTACTGAAGTGTATAGTGGGGGCTAGATAAATAAATTGGTGATTAGTTTGCCATGCTGCAGATATAGAACATAGGAGCCACCTTCAAGACAGTATAAGTATTAAAAGCAAAGATCGTTTTACTAGTGATGATGGGCTGGGTTAAAACAGGAAACCTTATCTCGTACTTCAAACTCAACAGCAATGCAAGATAAAACTTTTCCTTTTTGCAAAGATGTTGCCAAAGCTACGGATATGGGCTTGTTATAATAATAATTCCATAATAAAATGTTTCCATGGTAGAAAGTCTTTCCTGTCAACCTGAGAATGCAGCACTGAAGGGTGCGTTCCCTTGGGCTGGAGGGAGTGAGGAGGGATAGAGGGAGCTGCAAGAACTCTGACTGGACAAAAACCATGCAGCCTCATGCCAAGAAACTACCTCTAAAATGGCAAAGCATTAGTGAAATGCCACTCACCAGACAACACTCCACCCACAAAGGATAGCACTCCAGCTATATCACAAAAAGGGATTTACTGAGATGCTAAGGTAAAACCAAGAAGGGCTTTGTCATAAATATGCTTGAAAAGCTCTAAAATAAGTCAAAATCTGATGAATGACGTGATAAAATTGAAAAACAAGAAAAAAATCTAAAAATAGTCATCAAAATTTAAAATCTCAAAAGGATTAAGACAGAGCTGAAGAGAATTGGTGTCATGAGATCAGAGAAAATCATGCAATGTCTCTGGAAAAAAGCTATAGAAAATGTAAAAGCAAAGTTCAGGATATAATGTGTAAGGCATATTCCCATTTTTAAATACTTTTAATGTTCATATTAACAGAAACCGGATAAAACCACAAAACAGTGGTTGACTCTGCTTTTAATTTTTGCTATTTGAAAAAGTTAAAAACTAAGAATTACCTACCAAAATTACATCATGAGGAAATAAAAAATATGAACAGATCTATAATTAGTAAGAAGATTAAATCAGTGAAAAGCTTCCCCCACAAGGAAAAGCCCAGGATAAGATGGCTTCACTGGTGAATTCTACCCAACATTTAAGAAAAAAAATCCTCTTCTAAACTTAAAACAAGAATTTTCAGCGCCATGCATTCTGCATTCACTCAACCACTTTTTAAAAGTTGAAGAGCGGGGAATACTTCCAAACTTACTGTGGGGCCAGTTTTACCCTTGCAAAGCTAGTTAAAGACTATAAGAAAAATAACAAGAACAGTATTCCCGAATATTGGTGAAAAATCCTCAAAATACTAGCAAATAGAGTTCAATAGCACATTAGAAAGATACACAGTGACCAAGTGGGATTTATTCTTAGAATACAAGGATTGATTAACATACATAAGTCAATGAAATATAGCACATTAATAGAATTTTTTAAAAAACTCATCTGATATAGAAAAAAACAGTTGCCAATTCAACATTCTTTCATGATAAAAAACAAACTAAGGGTGCTATGGTTTGGATGTTCTCTCCGAAGTTGTTGGAATTGAGTGGCCATAGAACCAGTGTCGAGAGGTGGCCTTTGATACATGATTGGGCATGAGAGCACCTCCCTCATGGGTGGGCTTTCTGGAGTGGGCCCTCTTGTGCCCCTCTGCCATGGGATGATGCAGCAAGAAGGCCTTCACCAGCTATGGACACCCCCCTCCCCCCACACTTCAGAAACTTGATAAATTCCTTTTGTGGTACTCTGTTACAGATGCACAAAATAAAGACAGTATAGGATAAGATTTTATATAGAAAACCCTAAAGCGTCCACAAAGTTGAGCACATTTGTAGGATACAAAACACAAAAAGTAGTTGCATTACTAACAATGAACAATCTAACAAGAAATTAAAGCAGCATAAAAATAAAACACTTAGGAATAAGCAATAAAGAATGCAAAAAGACTTCTACATTAAAAACTACAAAGTGTTGATGAAAGAAACTAAAAAAGACATAAATGGGAAGACAACCTATTTTCATAAATTAGAAGAATTAATATTTGGATGTCTGCACTACCCTACCAATCTATAGATTCAATACAATTTCTGTCAAAATCCCAATGGCCTTTTTTTTTTTCAGAAATAGAAAAGTTTTATTCTATAAATCATGAAACTGAAGGGACCCCAAATAACCATACTGACTTTGAATAAAGAACATGATTGGAGGATTCATTCACTTGCTGCCTTCAAAACATATTACAAAGCTACAGCAATCAAAAGACTATGGTGCTGGCATAAAGGCATATAAAACAATGTGATAGAATAGAGTGCCCAGAGATAAACCCTAATATGAACAAGTGATTTCTGACAAGCATGCCAAACTAGTCAGTAGGAAGAGGACACTCATTTCAGAAAATGTGTTGGGAAAACTGGATGTCCACAGATTAATTGGCTATGACACCAGAAGCACAGGCAACACAAGCAAAAGTAGATAAGTGGGGCTCCATCAAACTTTTTTTTTTTTTAGTTTGAGTCTCATTCCATTGTCTATGCTAGAGTGCAGTGGCATGCTCATGGCCACCCCAGTGTCAACCTGCTGGGCTCAGGTGATCCTTCTGCCTCAGCTTTCCAAGTAACGAGAACTAAAGTTGTATGCTACCACACCCACCTAATTTTTGATTTATTGTAGAGATGAGGTCTCACCAAGTTGCCCTGGCTGGTCTCGAATCCACGGGCTCAGGCAATCCACATACCTTGGTCTTTCAAAGTGCTAGAATTGCAGGCTGAGCCACTGAGCCCGGCCTACATCAAACTTTTACAAATATCTGTTCATTAAAGGACACAACAGTGTGAAAAGGTGGCCCTAGGAAGGGGGAAAAATACTTGCAAATCACATATCTGATGAGTTAATAATCAGAATATATGAAGTTACTACAATTCAACAACAACAACAACAACAACAAAACTTAAAAATGGGCAAAGGACTCGAATATACTTTTCCCTGGGGAAAGATATAAAATCAGCCAGTACCACAAGAAAAGATGCTTACATCACTGATCATTGGAAAAATGAAATCAAAATCACAATGAGATATCATCTCACAGCCACTAGGACGACTGCCATCAAAAAAACAATGACAAGCTTTGGTGGTGATGTGAAGAAAGGGAACCCTTTTGCCCAGTTGGCCGGGTTGTAAAAATGGTGTAACCTCTGGAAAACCACGTGGAGGTTCCTCAAAACAACTGAGGTAGAACTACCATATGATGCCACAGTTCTAATTCTGAGTATGCAGCCTAAAGAAGGAAGACTGGGTCTTTATTTGTGTGGTCATAGATTCATGATAGCCAAAAGGTGAAAGTAACTGAAGTACCTAAATAGATGAGTGGATAAACACAATGTGGTACACACATACAATGGAATATCATTCAACCTTAAAAAGGAAGACAATACTGTCACAACACAGTTGAACCATGAGGACATTATGCTTAGAGAAATACGCTAGTTACAAAAAGTCAAGTATGTCTACTTATGACATGTCTAAAGCAGTTGAATTCTTAGAAGCAGAATGGTGAGGCTGGGCGGGGCAACTCAAGCCTGTAATCCCAGCACTTTGGGAGGTCAAGGCGAGAGGATTCGAGACCAGCCTGGACAACTTCATGAGACCTTGTCTCTACAACAGATTAAAAAAAAAGTTAGCCAGGCATGGTAGCACACACCTGTAGTTCCAGCTTAGAAGGCTGAAGCAGAAGGATCCCCTGAGCCCAGCATGTTGAGGCTGTTGAGAACAAGAGCATGCCACCAGACTCCAGCCTGGGCAACAGAATGAGACTACGACTCAAACAAATAAATAAAAGTAGAATGGTGGTTACCAAGGACTGGGTGAGATGGGTAGGAAAATTATTGTTTAATAGATACAGAGTTTCAGTTTTACAGGATGAAAAATTCTTGGAAAAGTGTTGTACAGCAACGTGAATACTGTAACTACTGAACTGTACACTAAAATTGGTTGCCACATAAATTTTATGTGTATTTAATTACAATTAAACTTTTTAAGAGCAAAGAAATGTTAGGATCCACAATTACTTTTTTACTTATTTTTTCAGAATTCAAGATTTTCAAGAAATATATAGAAAAATACAGAAGTATTGAAAGATACTGGCAGCATGAAGAGATTTCGCTGATTCTTAGTAGTGTTTCAAAAAGTAGAATTTAACATTTTATATTTTCTTTAATAAAACCAGAAGTTTTCAAACTTGAGTTGAAAGTTTTTCCTGGATACTTATTAAAGAAAGTAGCATTAGGAGGTTTTCTTTCACTTAAAATATCTTTTCTTTTTTAATTTTTTATGATCGTCTCCTGTAATGATGCTTTCAAGAGTTTAATGCTTGTTCAGATGTTGTCACGGCAGTAAAAAAGATATTGTTTTCAACCAGAAAATCAGAACCTGAAAAAAAATACTGTTAATAAAATAAATGTTAATTTCTATGATAAAAAGCAAGCTGATTTTTGTCTATCTGTATAGCATTTTAATTTTGTGTTTCCTAAATTGTATTTTACTGAATTATATACTTTTTCAATGATTACACCTCACCTACTTTGAAAAGAAACAGTAAAATGATTATTTCATGATACCAAATATGCAACAACTTTATACATTTTAGCTATAGCTTCATGCTAAATAAAATAAACCCTAGGAAAATCATGGAACATTTCTATGGAATTAATTTTCTTTGATCACATGTACTGTCTTCTTCCTTACAGTTTTGTGTTACCTGTTCCACCATAAATGAGGGTGACACATTAACTTTTAGAATGTGCATATATACTTACATGTGTGTGTAACTGGTTTAAACTTTCATCACATCATATTACATTTTTCATTCATGCAATACAGTTTCCTGATTTTAGCAATAAGATTAATAGCATAACCTAATAGAAGAGGGAAGTAAAGGTAACAAGCAGAAATGAATTAATTAGAAAACAGTTCAGCGAAAACCAATAGCTGATTCTTTAGTAAGTCCAATCAAATACCTACATTTCTAGCAAGTGTTGGAGTAAGGAGTTAGGGGTATAGAGGCATTAAAAATAATAACAACAGGCCAGGTACAGACCCAGCACTTTGGAGGCAAAGGCAGGAGGATTCCTGGAGCCCAGGATTTCAAGACCAGTCTAGGCAACATGGTGGACCTCATCACAACAAAAAATTAACTTGGCATCATGGCAGACACCTATAGCCCCAGCTACTCAGAGGCTGAGCAGAAGGATCACCCAAGCCCAAGAGGTCAAGGCTGTGGTGAGCCATGATCATGGCACTGCACTCCAGCCTGGGTAACAGGTGAGACCCTGATGACAATAAAATAAGTACACTGTGTCAACAAATCTGAAAATTTACAGAATTGACCACTTTATATCTTCCTACATCACAAGTACCTCGAGTAGTTCAGCTGAATAGACAAATAAAACAGAATAAACAGAGAAGGCAATCAAGAGCTTCAACAAGAGGACAAATTCCTTTGTGCCAGAAAATTTAAACAGATGTGTTTTTCCATTCTATAAAGCCAGCATGAAAATATTATTTTGATTAGTGTACATTTGATTAGTGTACATGCATGTATATTCCCAGAGGGACACATAGAACATAGTAGTGATGGTCACCTAGGGAAGGTCATGGGTAGCTGAGTGACCAGGGGGGAAATGACACTTTCCTCTAACTGTCCTAAACATACGGTTTGAATTTTGACATTTGTATGCATCACCTGTAGGGAAAAAAATTGAATAGTAATGAGAAAACGTTCATAACATGAGAATGGCAAAGGCCTTCCAAAAAGAATACATAATAGTAGAGTTTTGTGAAAGTTTTTTTTTATTAATCAATATTTTTTATTATGGTTTTGTGAGGTACAGTTAAGGGTTAGGTGTACAATTATGTTTCATTCAGGCACCCTGTTGATAAGAGGTGTTTTCCCATCCCCAGACAGATATTTGCTACTGTTAATCTCATCCCCCTTCCCCCATAGTTTCCCAGTACCTTCAGTCATTTTCTTATAGTATTACATTGGATGTTCAAGGTTCTTTATATGAGTGAGAACATGTGATATTCTGATCAATGTTTCTGTGAGAGGTCACTCAGTATTATAGACTCTAGTTCCATCCAGGTTGCTGCGAAATTCATGATTTTGTTCTTTTTTATGACTGCGTAGTATTCCATCGTGTATATGTACCACATTTTTTATATCCAGTCCTCTTTTGATGGGCAGCATGGTTGTTTCCAGGTTCCTGCTATTGTGAAAATGCTGCAATAAACATACGTGTGCAGGTATCTTTTTTTTTGAGTGATTTGTGTTCTTCAGGGTATATTCCCAGTAGGGGGTTGGCAGGGTCATATGGAAGGTCAATTTTTAGAGCTTTTAGGAATCGCCACACTGCTTTCCACAGAGGTTGCACTAGTTTACACTCCCACCAACAATGTAGAAGTGTTCCCTTTTCACCACACTCTCTCCAGCAGCTGTTATTTTTTGAGTTGCTGATAATTGCCATTCTGACTGGAGTTAGGTGGTTTCTCAGTGTGGTTTTAATTTGCATCTCCCTGTTGATTAGTGAGGTTGAGCATATCTTCATGTGTTTGTTGGCTGCTCGGATGTCTTCTTTTGTGAAGTGTCTGTTCATATCTTTTGCCCATTTTATAATGTTGTTTGCTTTATTCTTTTCAGTATGTTTCAGTTCCTTGTAGATCCAGGATGTTAAGCCTTTGTCAGACCTAGAATTTGCAAATACTTTTTCCCAGTCTGTAGGCTGTCTCCCTGCTCTCTTGATGGTTTCTTTGGCTTTGCAGAAGCTTGTCAGTTTAATAAGGTCCCATTTGTCTATCTTCTCTCTTATGTCCTGTGGATTTCGGGTTTTGTACAGGAATTGGATGCCAGTTCCGATTTCCAAGACAGTATTTCCTTCCTTTTCTAAGGTTCTTATGGTTTGAGGTTTTACATTTAGGTCTCTGATCCATTTGGAGTTAACCTTTGTGCATGGGGATAGATAGGGGTCCTGTTTCAATCTTCTGCACGTGGTCAGCCAGTTTTCCCAGCACCATTTACTGAATAGGTTCTCCTCTCCCCATTGGGAGGTGGTGGGGGCTTTGTCGAAGATGAGTTGGTTGAAAAATTGAGGTTTTGCTTCTGGAATCTCAATTCTTTTCCACTGATCTATATGCCTGTTCCTCTACCAATACCAAGCTGTTTTGATGATTGTAGCTTTATAGTAAAGTTTGAAGTCTGGTAGTGTGATACCACCTGCTTTGTTTTTTTGCTGAGGATTGTTCTGGCTATTCTTGGACGTTTGTGTTTCCGTATGAATTCCTGTGTTGTTTTTTCTAGGTCTGAGAAGAATGTTGCTGGTAATTTGATGGGTATTGCATTGAATTTGTAGATTGCCTTAGGTAAGATGGACATCTTCACAATGTTGATTCTTCTGATTCATGAGTATGGGATATTTTTCCACTTGTTCATGCCAGCTTTGATTTCTTTGAGCAGTGTTTTGTAATTTTCTTTGTAAAGGTCTTTCACGTCTCTGGTTAGGAAGATGCCAAGGTATTTCATTTTTTGGTGGCAATTGTGAATGGAATTGTGTTTTTTATTTGGGTGTCTGTTTATTATTGGTGTAGAAAAATGCGATTGTCTTTTGTACATTTATTTTGCACCCTGAGACTTTGTCAAAGGCCTTTATCAATGTAAGGAGGCCTTTGACAGATTTTCTTGGGTTTTCAAGGTACACAATCATATCATCTGCATAGAGAGATAACTTGACTTCCTCTTTTCCTATTTGAATACCCCTGATTGCCTCCTCTTCTCTGATTGCTCTGTCCAGGACTTCCAATACTATGTTGAACAGGAGGGGAGAGAGTGGGCATCCTTGTCTAGTTCCAGTTTTCAGGGAAATTGGTTCCAATTTTTGTCCATTTAGGAGTATGCTGGCTGTGGGTTTTTCGTAGATGGCTTTTACTATTTTGAGGTATGTTCCCCATATGCCTAGATGTTCAAGGGTTTTTATCAAGAAGGGGTGCTGGATTTTATCAAAAGCTTTTTCTGCATCTAATGATATGATCATGTGGTTTTTGTTTTGACATCTGTTGATGTATTTAATTACATTTATGGTTTTACGAATGTTGAACCAGCCTTGCATCCCAGGAATGAAGCCTACTTGGTCATGGTGGATGAGTTTTGAGATGTGTTGTTGAATCCGGTTTGCTAGAATCTTGTTGAGAATTTTAGCATCTATGTTCATCAAAGATATTGGCCTGTAGTTCTCTTTCTTTGTTGGATCTTTACCTGGCTTGGGTATCAATGTGATGTTGGCTTTGTAAAATGATTTGGAGAGAGTTCCATCTTTTTCAATTGCCTGGAATACCTTCAGGAGGATCGGTATCAGCTCCTCCTTGAATGTCTTGTAGAATTCTGCTGGAAAGCCATCTGAATCAGGGCTTTTTTTTGTAGGAAGTTTTCTTATTATGTAGTCGATTTCCTTGATTGTTATTGGTCTATTTAGGGACTCAATTTCTTCTTGTTCCAACCTAGGTAGGTTGTGTGATTTTTAGAAAGTCCTTTCCCTTTCCTTATGGTTTTCAAGTTTGTTTCCATACAAGTGTGCATAGTAGTCTCTAATGATCTTTTGTATTTCTTCAGTGTCAGATGTGACTTCATCTTTTGTGTTTCTGATTGTGCTTATTAGGCTTTTTTCTGTTTTTTCTTGGTAAGTCTAGCTAGGGGACCATCAATCTTGTTTATTCTTTCGAAGAACCAGCCTTTTGTTTCATTGATTTTTTGTATTATCCTTTGTGTCTTCTATGTCCTGGATTTGGGCTTTTATTTTGGTGATCTGGATTCATCTGCTGAAATTAGGGTTTTTGTGGTCTTGCTTTTCCAGCTTCTTTAGGTGGCTTGTTAGGTTGTGAATTTCTGTTCCTTCTATTTTCTTCATGTGTGTTTGTAGGGATATAAATTCCCCTCTTACTACATCTTTCAGGGCATCCCAGAGATTTTGGTAAGAGTTTCTTCATTTTAATTTGTTTCCAGGTATCTTTTGATCTCATTTTGATGTCATCATTGACCCAGGAGTTATTTAGCATCATGCTGTTTAGTGTTCATGTCTTTTTGGGTTTTGGGGGACTTTGTTGGTGTCAATGTTTATTTTTATTCCACTGTGGTCTGAGAAGGTGCACGGTAGAATTTCAGTCCTTTTAAATTTGCTTATGCTTGATTTATGGCTGAGTATATGGTCGATCTTAGAATATGTTACATGTGGTGATGAATAAAAAGTGTATTCTGTGGTCTTTGGATGGAGTGTTCTGTAGGTATCAATTAAGTCCATTTGGTCCAAAGTCACATTGAGGTTCCAGGTATCCTTGCTGATTTTTTGTCCTGATGATCTGTCTAGGGTTGTGAGTGGGGTTTAAATCCCCAGTTATGATAGTGTTAGAGTCAATATCTTTCTTTAGTTTTCCTAGAAGTTGCTTTATGAAAGTTGGCGCACCTATGTAGGGTGCATATATGTTTAGGATAGATATTTCTTGTTGATTGATTGAGCCTTTTATCATTATGTAGTGGCCTTCTGTATCTTTTTTGATTTTTAATAGCTTGAAGGGTATTTTTCTGAAATTAAGATGGCTACTCCTCCTTTCTTTTGTATTCCATTTGCCTGAAAGTTTGTTTCCCATCCTCTTACTTTGAGTCTGTGGGTGTCCTTTCTAGTGAGGTGAGTCTCTTAAAGGCAATAGATTGTTGCCTGATGATATTTTATCCATTTTGCCATTCTATGTCTTTTCAGTGGTGCATTTAGTCCGTTCACATTTAGGCTAATAATTGAAATGCAAGAGTTGATCCCTGTCATAAGGTTCTTGCAGAGTTGTTCCTGTTTGTTTGTTGTCTTTTTTGGGTTTTGGAGTTGGTTCATGTGTGTTTTTAATCTTTTGCCTGTACTCTTGTGAAGAATGCTGTTGTTCTTTTTTCTTTTTCTTCTGTGTTCAGTACTTTCTTAAGTGTTTCTTGCAGAGGTGGTCTGGTGGCAGCGTAGTTTCTTAGGGATTTGATGTCTGGAAAAGATTTCAATTCTCCCTCACTAATGAAGTTCAGTTTGGCTGGGTAGGTTATTCTTGGTTGAAATTGTTTCTCTTTTAGAACTTTGAAGATAGGGCTCCAGGATCTCCTGGCCTGAAGTGTTTCTGTGGATAAATCTGTTGCTATTCTAATTGGTTTTCCCTGGTAGGTAGTCTGACCTTTTTCTCTTGCTGCCTTTAGGATTTTTCCTTTCATAGCTACTTTGTTTATGCGAATTATTATATGTCTGGGAGTTGGTCTTCTCATTTTTTGTCTTGCATGGGTTCTCTGAATCTCTTGTGTTTGAATTTTTTCATCCTTAGTGAGATGAGGGAAGTTTTCTTGAATGATTTCATGAAATGTTTGTTCCAGAGTGGCTTCTGTTTCTCTTTCTGCCTCAGGAAGCCCAATTAGTCTTAGGTTTGGTTTCTTGAAGTGATCATTCATCTCTTGCAGGTTTTGTTCTGTCTTTTTGAGCTTCTTTTCTATGCTTTTGACAGTTTGGGTTAGTTCTGTGTTTTGGTCTTCGAGCTCTGAGATTCTTTCTTCTGCTTGGCTGATTCTGCTTTCCCTGCTTATTAGTCTGTTGTTCATTTCCATCACAGTATTCTTTACTGCTGTCATTTCTGACATCAGCTCCTTCCTATTTTCCTCTTGTCTCTCCTCAATTTTTTAAATTCTCTCCATTAATGTCTTGATGTCTGGGTTTGTTGCATGTAACTAGTCATTCTGGGGACTCTTCATTTTCTGTGTTCCAGAATCTGTTTTCTCAGTATCTGATTTCCCGGGGTCTGTGTAAGACCTATATTCTTCTTTTGGTTTTTCTTCATTTGTGCGGTTTTTTCCCTCCCTACTTTTTCCTTCCCTCCACGTCACTGTCTTCTTTAATTCTGTTATTCAGGGGTAAAGGGATTGGTTTTACTTCTGTTTTTCAATCTCCTATTCTTTATTATGTCCTCTTACTTTGTTCAATTCTGAAGTTGCACTGTGGGTTTGGGAGGGGGCCCTTTTTTCATTTTGAGATGGATTTAAAGGGGAGAGCGTGATTCAAAATCTGTCTAAAGGGTCCTGGTATTCGCTGACAGGTGTGGATAAGTGGACCCCATTTCCCCACTGCCCTGGAATCTGTCCGTGCAGTGGGGCTTAGGTTTACTCCCTGAAATAAAATGTGGTTAGCAGAGGGGAGGAAGGGAGCAATAGTGGGTTGAAGAGGGGAGTGGAGAGATAGTAGAGAAAGGGGGGGAAAACAACGAGTGTGCCAACAAATGAGAGAGAGGGGCCCTATGATGAAACAGATAAAAACAATAGACCACAGCTACAGACGAACCAACTCTCATAAAAAAAAAAATAAAAAATAAAAATAAAACATATAGTGATCTAACATACAAGCAACCAACACCTTGTTAGTGTGCTGTTCCTCTATACAAAGATATGGTTTACAGAGAGAAAAAAAGAGAAGAAAAGGGAAAGGAAAAATGAAAAACGTACAATACAGTAGGAATAAAATTTAAGTCATTAAACTAATAGAATCAATGAAGCACACTCTGAGACATTTCGTTTAAGTCAATGTCCTTTCAGGTCTATTTCTAGTTTTCTTTTCAAGTTGGTAAATTAGTTTGCAGTTAGGGTCAGTTGCCCCTGATCTGCTGTGAAGGACAGTTCAATTAACCTCCGTTCAGCTTTTTGGCCTATGTCTTTATCAAGCTTGTTTCTCCCTTTTGGTGTTGTTACCTTGAATCGCCAGGGGGTAGTGCTATCTCAGCTGCTCGCCCCAAGAGGTGGGGCCGGACAGGAACAAGATGGCTGCCTGCCTCCGAGCAGGCCACAGGAACCTCATCCCGGGGGGGCAGGACAGTCTCGGACGCGGGAGAGGTGGCAGCAATCCTAGCAATCTTCCCTAAAGGGGTTTGGTGTGGATGCCTGGGGCCCCGGGGGTGTTTTGTGCTACCCGTCACGGAGACCGCAGTGGTGGCGGCGCGGCAGTGGTGGGGGGGGGTAGGGGCTGTGGCGGCGGCGGCGGCACTCTTTAAAAATAGTTTTATGGGTAAACAATGTATTAAAATAAGTGAAAAGCACCACCCATACATTTCTATGGGTTTCACAAAGGGTTTTCACTGACAGTAGCCAGGCTAACATCCAGGAAACCAAAACTTCCTTTTGAAAAAAAAACGCAGAATAAAATATACAGAAATCTTAAGCACAGGTTATTTCTGAGGCGACAAATTCTATGATAAAAAAAAAAACCACTGAATTGAACACTGTGTATGACTGAATTGTGCAGGGGATAATATCTCTTAGTCTTTAAAGTAGGAGAGGACGGACAGGAAGTGACCAACAGCTCCATGTCAAAGGGGTGACGGGACTTGGGCAGAGCAGAGATCAGGCAGCTCACAGTCAGGTTTGACATGAGCACACTTGGTACTCCTGCGGGGTCGGGCCCAGGGAGAGGGTGGTGAACATCAGACTCACATGTTCAGAGCCACCCTGGCCCCCGACTCCCTCAGGCACACATGAGGGAGGAACTCAGCATGCCCCTGGGTGCTGCTGAGTGTGAAAGCAGCCCTTGTGGCTGGGTTTCCCTGACCTTCCTGCAGCTTCTCATTGGCAGCCCAGACAGCCATTCAGGAGCACGAGACTGGACCCCCTTTTTAGGTGGGCTGTCCACCACACACACACATTTGGTTGAAGCCCCATGACACACAGGGCCGGGGGCTCCTGCAAAAACTTCATGGGCACAGGCTCACTGATCCCTGCAAGGGACATGTCCACATTCGAAAAAGCCCCAAAATCATGGATCTCCAGAAAGAAAAAATTGAATTTTGACTTAAGTGACAAAAACCCAAAGGGCCCAGGTTATAGCCCTATCAAATGAGTCAGCTGTTATCCCTCATAGCCAATGTTTAATGGGTGTTTAATTTCTATAACCAGGGTTTTGGGAGATGGGCCGGGATCATTGCCAAAAAAGCCCACTCAAAGCAACACAAATTCTTCCAACATTTATGCCCCAATTATATAACTCTTCACCTACCCCAAGTTTGAAGGGTTTGTACAGTATTAGCAATACTCAAGATTTACATTAAAATTTTTTTACACCCCCACAGCGTGTAGAAGTTTTCCCCTTTTCCCCACATTAACAACTTTTAATTGTTAAATGTCATGCTGACTTTGGGATAACATTTTGGAATTTACAGTATGTTCTTTTACAGTGGTTTTTGGAGGAAGGGTCAGACAATCGCAATATTTGCATAGGAGGGAAAACGTAATTATAAAATCTTTTATTCCCAGAGTCCTAGCCTAGAATGGTCCAATGTCCTTGTATTCAGATGGAGAGGAGTTGGAAAATGCCCACCCAAGCTTTCAGACCCCTCCAGTGGGCCTTGGTCCACTCCCAATCTTTAGGTGGTCTGGCTTGCCCAATGTTTCATCTTCAGCACCAGCAATGGTTTACTAGAAAAGTTTGACCGGGCAAGCAAGGCCATGCTGGAGGCAGGAAGGTGGGGGGTGTGAAAAGAACAATGTTGAGGGGCAGACGGGGCACCGCGAGCAGCCAGGGCATGATTTTGGAAACAGATATGGGAAAGCAGAACCACCAAAAGGAGTGATGACAGTGATTCATGAAACTCTGGATGCAGTTCTCATGCCTGTGACATCCCGTTGGGAGCACCACAGCAGCTTTTTGGGGTCAACATTCATCTACTTTAAAACTTCTGTTTGCCTAACTACTAAAACCAGTCTTAGCCAGCCCCTAAGTGGTACACAAAGGACACACTTGGCAAAAGATTTTGATCCATATATTACCTGCATATCTGTAAAGGGTATCTGATTAAGCCAACAGCAGTGATGGAATGCTTCCATATCTGTAAATAGTCTTCTAGGTTATCTACCCTCCAGAAGTTATGTGCGCACATGTTCTTCGAAAACAGCTGTTTTGGAAATCTGGATTTTAAAACTCTAAAAAGGAAGAGAGAAAAATCTGCACAAATGAAGAAAAACCAAAAGAAGAGTCTCTCCCAGCCCCCTGGAGGGCAACACTGAGAAAACTGACTTTGGAATGCAAACAATGAAGACCCCCCAGAATGACTGGTCTCAAACTACAAACCTAGATATAAAGACATTAATGGAGAGATTAAAAATAATACAAAAGATCATTAGAGATTACTATGTACACTTGTAGGGAAAACAAACTTGAAAGCCTCTAGGAAATGGAGGACTTTCTGTCATCACACAGCCTGCCTGGGTTGAAGCAAAAGAAATCGAGACCCTAAATAGACCTATAACAATAAAGGAAATTGACTATGTAATAAGAAAACTATCAAAAAAAAAAGCCCTGGACCAGATGGCTTTCCAGCAAATTCTGCAAACATTTAAGGAGGAGCTGATTCCTATCCCACTGAAGGTATTTCAGGCGATTGAGAAAGGTGTAACCCTCCCCCAAAAACATTTTATGTAGCTAACACCACATCGATATCCAAGAAGGTAAAGATCCAGCAAAGAAAGAGAACTATAGGGCCCAAAATCATTGATGAACATAGATGCTAAAATTCTCAACAAGATCCTAGCAAACCAATTCAATAACACATCTCAAACATCACCATCATGATAAAGTAGGCTTCATCCCCGAGATCAAGGCTGGTTCAACATTCGCAAAACCATAAATGTAATTAAATACATCAACAGATGCCAAAAACCCCACTGATTATATCACTAGATGCAAAAATGCTTTTGATAAAATCCAGCACCCTTCTTTATAAAAACCCCAGAACATCTAGGCATACAGGGAACTTACCTCAAAGTAGTAAAAGCCATCTACAAGAAACCCACAGCCAGCATACTCCTAAATGGACAAATTTGAAACCATTTCCCCCGAAAACTGGAACAAGACATAGATCCCACTCTCACCCTCCTTTTTCAATATAGTATTGGAAGTCCGGGCTACAGCAATCAGAGAAGAAAAGGGAAAATCAGGGGTATCCAAAAAGGAAAAGGGGAAGTCAAATTATCTCTCTTTGCAGATGACATGATTGTACCTTAAACCCCCCAAAGAGAATCTGTAAAAAACCCCTTACACTGAAAAAGGGTTCGGCAAAGTCTCAGGATATAAAATAAATGCGCAAAAGACAATTGCATTTCTTTACACCAATAATAAACAAACAAAAACCCCCAAATAAAAAGCACATTCCATTCTTAATAGCCAAAAAAAATAAAATCCCTTTGGCATCTTCCAAACCCAAAGAGATGCGAAAGATCTTTACAATGAAAACTAAAAAACTCTGCTCAAAGAAATCAAAGATGACACAAACAAGTGGAAAAATATCCCATGCTCAGGGTTTGGAAGAATCAACATTGTGAAGATGTCCATATAACTTAAGGCAATCTACAGATTCAATGCAATACCTATCAAATTACCAGAAACATTCTTCTAAAACCCTAAAAAAAAAACAACACAAAATTCACGTGGAAACGCAAATCACCAAAAATACACAGAGCAATCCTCAGAAAAAAAAAAAAAAAAAAAAAAAAGCAGGTGGCATTACATTACCAGACTTCAAACTTTATTATAAAGCTACAATCATCAAAACAGTTTGGTATTTGAAATAGGAACAGGCATATAGATCAAGGGAAATTTGAATTGAGATTCCAGAAGCAAAACCTAAATTTTTCTCAACCAACTCACCTTCAACAAAGCCTCCACCACCTACCACTGGGGAGGGGAACCTATTCAGCAAATGGTGCTGGGAAAACTGGCTGACTACATGCAAAAGATTGAAACAGGACCCCTATCTATCCCCAGACACAAAAATTAACTCCAAATGGATCAGAGACCTAAATGTAAATCCTCAAACCATAAGAACCTTAAAAAAATGAGGGACATACCCTCAGGGAAAATTGGAACTGGAATCTAATTCCTGAACAAAACCCGAAACCCACAGGCTATAAGAGATAAGATAGACAAGTGGGACCTCATTAAACTTACATGCTTCTGCAAAACCAAAGAAACCATCAAGAGAGCAGGGAGATAGCCTACAGAGGGGAAAAAGTATTTGCCAACTCCAGGTCTGGAAAAGGCTTAACATCTTGGATCTACAAGTAACTCAAACTTGCTGAAAAGAAAAAAACAAACAACCCCATTATAAAATGGGAAAAAAGATATGAACAGACACATCACAAAGGAAAATATCTGAGTAGCCAACAGACAAATGAAGAAATGCTCAACCTCACTAATCATCAGGGGATGCAAATCAAAACCACACTGAGATACCACCTAACTCCAGTCAGAATGACAATTATCAATAACTCAAAAAATAACATTTTTTGGAGAGGGTGGGGCAAAAAGAGAACACTTCTACACTGTTGGTGGGAGTGTAAACTAGTGCAACCTCTGTGGAAGGCAGTGTGGCGATTCCTAAAAGCTCTAAACATAAACCTCCCATGTGAACCTGCAACCCCCCTACTAGGAATATACCCTGAATAACTCAAATCACTCTAAAAAAAAGATACCTGCACACGAATGTTTATCATAGCATTGTTCACAATAGCAAGAACCTGGAATCAACAATGCTGTCCATAAAAAGAGGACTGGATTAAAAAAATGTGATACATATACATGATGGAATACTATGCAGCCAAAAAAATGAACAAAATCATGTTTTTTCGCAGAAACCCTGGATGGAACTAGAGTCTATAATACGAGTGACCTCTTACAGAAAGAAAGATCTGAGTATCACATGTTCTCACTTCTCACTCATATAGTGGACCTTGATCATCCAATCCCCTACCATAAGAAAATGAATGACAGCAGTGGGCAACTATGGTGGGGGAAGGGGGTGGGACTAATGGGAGTAAACATCTTTCTGGGGATGGGGAGACAATTTTTATCAACAAGGGGGAAATGAATGAAGCATATTTGTATACCTAACCCTTATCATAAACACGTACCTAACCACAATATCATATTTGTATACCTAACCCCCTTTTCATAATCACATACCTAACCACAATATCATAATAAAAAATATTGATTTTTTTAACAAAAAGAACAATGTTGACTTTTGAATCCAAGCAGTTTTTACCTTTAGCCTAACTCAGCTAAAAAAGAATGTAAGTTTTCAAGTTTTTTTTTTTAAATGACTGTTCTAATATGACTAAATAGCCTATTTTCAACCTATAATATAGGGGGCTACTCTTAGTGGGGAATTTGAGTAAAATCCTACTCACATTAGATTAGGGCCTCAAACGTTGTGACCTTAAGGTAAGTGTGAACCAAAGAAAACCACATCCAACTTACTGCAAGCAAAGCTTCCCTGACACTTAGAAGAACAAAAGGTCAACATGAAAAAAGTAAAAAAAACATCGAGAAATCACAGATCCACACAACACAGATATAGCCCAGGTTCACACTGCCTGGGGGCCCAGGAATTCTCAAGAAGAAAAACCCGGATTTGAGGTACTTTATGGACTGCCAAGGGCCCAGGAGCCTGAGAAAAGCAAATGGATCCTCTCTTTAGGAGAACACCTTCATACTAGGCCCCACCAAAGATAATCCCTTCAAACAAGTTTTCAATAAAAATGAACTGTACTCAGTTAATCTTTAAAACCCAAAAACCACAAATGAGAATCAAAGAAACAATGGAAGCAGCAGAAAAAAAACTGCAAATGCTGAAATTATCAAAAATTATAAAACAACTGAGTTTAACAGGATAAAATGCAAGTTTTAGATTTTCCTGCCAGAAAAAGCAGAAGATAAAGAGTGACACAGAGCACAAGGGGGGGGGGAAGATGAAGCATTTAGAAATGAAAGAATATTAATAAAGTTCACACTCGGTGGCCATAGATGAAACAAGAAAAGTAGAATGATATTGCTGAAGCCAAGTAAGAGATATATGGTTACATTCCTGTTTACTATTGTATTTTAATATTCTTATATTAAATAAGAAATTCAAATATTCTTTGAATATTCTTTCCAAAGTTTTTTTTTAAAACCCGAGAAGCATGTACCAGCAGATTAGTCTTGAGTGAATAAATAAGAAGTAGAAGATAGGTCCGAATCCAAGTACAGTTAAAAAAGAAAAAAATAAAAAAAAGATGGGAAAAAACATACAAGGGGACAACAATAGAAAATCTAGTGAGAGGCCCTACCCCACATTTAATCAGAGTCCCCCGAGAATCGAAGGAGACTGGGGGAAGGTGAAGGCAAAGAGATTGGGGCAAGGTGAGGGGGGAAACCCCAAAAAAACCCCGAATCTATTTATTAAAAAATTTTGGGGATGTTCTTACATGTTTATTTGCCATCATCTTCAGCGTTTCTCTCCATTTGATGCAATACATCTAATGAGATGCCGTTTTCACTGCTCAAAACAGTTTTGAATCATCCATTTTGATGCCTTTTAGTGCTTCTGACATTTGTTTGTTTCACCTCTTCCACACTGGCAAAAAAGCTTTCCCTTTTAGGACTTTTTTTATCCGAGTAAACAACAAAAAAAAGTTAGACAGGGAAGGGAGTTTTCAATTACCCAAAAATTTTTCCCCGCAGGGGCACTTCTGGGCTGCAAAACCCTGGCAGTACAGCCAGCTGCTAAAGGGGCCCATCCTCCCTCCCGTCCCCACAAAGACTCAAGATGGGGGTTTGGGAAAAAGTCTGTCTGCCTGAACACGGGAAAAATTTGCAACAGCAAGTCACTTTAAGTTTTCAGCACTGCCCAGCAAGAGTAACAGAGCAGGGGTAAACATTCCTCTCCTTTCCCTGTGGAAGTATTTTTAATGGCAAAAAAACCCTAGGGCTGCTAGATCATATCTAACTACAAAACAACAAAACTAAATAAAAATAATAAAGAAGAATTGCTCCTCACTGATGAGGAAGAACCAATGCAAAAATATCAGAAATCCTCAAAGTCTTAAAGAGGCATCACCCACAAAAGCACCTCCAGTTATCAAACAATGGAAAAACACCCAGAAGGACCTGTCCTAATGACAGATACAGAATTCAGACAGATACAGAATTTAAAAAGGTTAAGGAAAAACCCCAAAAAGTTGGAAGCAAAGATCACCCAGGCAATAATAGCCATTGGGGGAAGTAAAAGTTGAGTGGGCCAATATAAGAAAGGTTCAATTTGAAAACCTGGAAATGAAGAATTCCTTCCTGGAATTTCAAAGCACAATGACAGGCCTAGAGAGCAGAATCGACCAGGCAGAGGAAAGAATCTCGACATTAAAAGACCAAAATATTGAAGTAACTCTATCTGACAAAAACAAGGGAGACAAGGTTAAAAAACAATGAGCAAAGGCGACAAGAAGTGTGGGATTGTGTAAAGAACCTAAATCTATGGTTGATTGCCTTCCCAAAACAGAAGGGAAACTGAGAACACCCTGGAACAAGCTTCCATGCGTTTATCCTAGAAAAATTCCCATATCTCACTAGAGAGTTGACTATCCAAGAGATTCAGAGAACCCCTGCAAGGTATTACTTAAGACCATTCCAAAGACATACACTAATCTGTCTCCACAAGGTAAGCATGAAAGAAAAAATCCTAAAGGCAGCTAGAGAGAAGGATCAGACCACCTACAAGGAAGACCCATCAGAACTGCAGCAGACACTACAAGCCAGGAGGCACTGGAGTCCCGTCTTTAATATTCTCAAAGATAGCAATTCCAGTCAAGAATTTCCTGCCCTGCCAAGCTAAGCTTCATCAGTGATGGAGAATTAAAATCCTTCCCTGACATCTAATTTCTAAAGAATACACCTCCTCAAGACCAGCCCTTCAGGAGATGCTTAAGAAAGTTTTGAACACAGGAATTAAAGAACAGGTTCAGGTTGGAGGAATATGGCAGCAGAGCCCATCAGACTATGCGAGTCCCAGTATGAGTGAGTGTACAGAAAATTGTGTGTACGTGTCATTGAATAAGTGGGTGTGTGAGTGGCTGACAAAGTGGAGACCCAGGAGCAAGTGGCCAGGGTTCTCCTGGTGAAGCAACTGGTGCCACAGCTGCTTTGCTTGGACCCTAGTGCTTCCCAGGGCACAGAAGCCGAGCAGCATTTTTTTCTAATCAACAAAGCTCTTCCTGGGAGGAAGCTGTCAGAAGAGACTGAGTAGAGGCTCAGGAGCAAGTGGCCAGGGCTCTCCTCATGAAGAAGCTGGTACCACAGCTGCTCTGCTTGTTCCCTAGAGCTTCTCAGGACACAGAAGCTGAGTGCCATTTTTTTGAACCAACAAAGGCCTTTCAGGGAAGAAGCTATATAGACAGATGCTGGCTCCAGGCCCTGCCTCACCACTGCAGTGCCTGGTCAGACACTGGAAGCAAGAGCTTGAAGGGAGCACAGCAAGGGAGCACAGAGGCAGAGCTCCACTGGAGAACATGAAAGAGGCCCTCCACCATGTTGAAAAAGGGGCAAAAATGTGCTCCAGCTTGCTCACCACGGAGCAACAGACCCTACCTCTCCAACCAACAGATTAACTTCTCAGGGGTTGATGGTGATCCAGAGGGAATATCCTGAAAGCACAAACTCCAGAGGGACAGGACAAGTAGGGAGTCTCAGGAGCCCCACCCTCTGCCCTGACTCAGCCAAGGAACAAAGGTATGGCCAGAAAAGGATGAGGAAGACTTCCAAAAGATCAACCCCCTACTCCTCAACAATCCTCTGAACATCAGACCCACCTGGCTGGGGTATAACCAAGAGGGGTGAACCCAGGACATCAGCCACAATAGGAAGACTTCTTTCCAGGATAAGCCTGGCTGGACCACCCCACATCAGTACCTGGGGAAGAGACAATCCCGCACCTCCCTACCAGAAGGTAATCCCTCTGATGATACCACAGTGGGAGAGGAGGACTGCAGCCCCACCCACCCCCACTCCTCCTTCCCTGGGCTGGACACTGGGGAGATTGTGAATGAGGCCAAAGCTCTGCAGGAGACAGTGGAGAAGCAGCTGAGAGAAACAATTAAATAATCTGCCTCAAGAGAGCAAATTTCCTTTTTTGTCTGTTAGTTTTTAAAATTTTTTAATACTTTTCCTTTGTGCATGAATGTGCATGTGAGGGCTTGATCTACATCCCCTCCTTTTTTTTCTTTCTTTTTAAAAAAATTTTTATTTTCTATTTATGTGTGTACATGAATTATTGACTGCTAATCTTTCAGAGTTTTTTTGTTCATTTCTTTTTGCTTTTATGCTTTTCTCTATTTTTAGTTTAACATGTGAGTGTTCAATTTGAATTTCTATTTTTTTCTCTTTTTTTTCTTTTTCTTCTCTTTTTCTTTCTTTCTCATTTTCTTCTCCTTTGATTTTGTGTTGGGCATCTGTGTGCTTAGTTTTCCTGGGTTTTTTGTTGTTGTGGTTTTTTATTTTGTTGTTATTCCACTTTGGGGGTATGTGTGCATGTCTGTGTGTATGTGTGTTCAATTGTTTTTTACTTTAGTTTCTGCTTTTGTTGCTCTGTGTTTGTCTCATTTAAAAAAATTTTATTTGATTAGAAAAACTGTTTAGGCTGGGCTTGGTGGCCCAACCTGTAATCCCAGCACTTTGGGAGGCCAATGAGGGTGGATTGCCTCAACCTGAAGTTTCAAGACCAACCCAGGCAACTTGGAGAGACCTTGACTCTACAATAAATCAAAACACTTAGCTGGCATGGTAGCACTGGCCTCTAGTTCTAGCTACTTGGAAGACTGAGGTGAAAGGATCACTGGAGCCCAGCAGTTTGAGGATGCAGTGGCCAGGAGCGTGCCACTGCACTCCAGTCTGGGCAACAGAGTGAGACGCCAACTCAAAAAAAAAAAAAAGAAGAAGAAGAAAGAAAAAGAAAGAAACATAGTTTATTTAGAAAGTAGATTAAAGGGTTGGGGATTCACCTCCCCAAAGGAGGGAAGGGGGCAAAAACTTAAGAAAACATGGCCTGGTCATAGCTCAAAGAGCACATGGCCACAGCATAGCTTAGCAAAACAATGGCTGTAATGGCCTGCCAAAAGCCATGGCAATGACTTAAAAAAAATTGTCCATATTATTTCATTCGCTTTTTTCTGTTTTCTTCATTGCTGTTACTTTATCTTGGACTCAGGGGTTACACACATGTACCCATTGTATTAGAATATAGAGAACTAGATATTGACTTTCCATATAACCCAACAATCCCCCTATGGGGAATATACCCAGAGGAACTCAAATCATTCTACAAAAAAGATACCTGCAAGCTCATGTTTATTGTAGCACTATTCACGATAGCAAAAACATGAAACCAACATGCTGCCCATCCAAACTGGACTGGATTTTTAAAATGTGGTAAATATACACAATGGAAAATTAACAGCCATAAGGAATGACACACATGAGGTGCAGTGCTCAAGCTTGTACTCCCGTAATTTGGGAGGTGAGTTGAGCAGAATGCCTGGGCCCATTGGTTAGGAACAGCTGGACAAATTGGCGAGCCTCTTCTTACAATAAATCAAAAAATTAGTCATGCATGGTAGTGTGCACCAGTAGTTTTGGCTACTTGGAAAGCAGGGTGGAAGGTTCACCTGAGCCCAGTTGGTCAACACTAGGGTGGCTGTGAATGTGCTAGTGCACTCTAGCTTGAGAGATACAGTGACCGTGAGACTCCAACAAAAAAAAAAAATTACAAACATATGGATTCGCAGCAACTTGGATGGATTTAGAGTCTATCATACTCAGTGATCTATCATAGAAACAAAAACCAAAGTACCAGTTGTCCTCACTTATAAGCAGACCCTGAATGATTACCATAATACTATAAGAAAGGGATTAGCCAGGCTCAGTGACTCACTCTGTAATTTTGTGCTTTAGGAGGCTGAGGTGAGTGGATTGCCTGAGCCCATGGTTAGAGACCCACCTGGGCAACTTGGTGAGACCTCATCTCTACAATAAATCAAAAAATCAGCTGGGCACGGTAGCACATGCTTGTAATTCTGGCTACTCTGAAGGCTGAGGCAGAAGGACCGCCAGAACCCAGCAGGGCAACAGAGTGAGACTCCAACTCAAAAAAAGAAAGAAAGAAAGAAAGAAATTGGCAGTAGTAGGATACTGCCAGGATGGGGGTAGGAGGGAGACACAACCTCAATAATGCTACCTGACCTCAAACCAGGCATAGTGGGGGCCAAAGGGAGGCCCAAACTTTACCTGTATGATAACCACTTATATGTATAGTCATTCCCCTTGTCCAGAGAGAGAGGAATGATTCATCATCCTATGGAAAGGAGGGAATTGCCCTTGGGTCTGACTCTAGAGTGCAGGAAAAAGAAGAGATAAGCTACAAGTCTCATTTCCACAAGCATCCTTGTCTTGGTATAAGGCAAGTCGACAACATATCCCAGTTGGCTCTGTGTCCCAGCTGAGAGGGAAGTGGACCACCTGACTTGTGGCCATCCTGCAACACATGCATAACAGTCACTTTTGTTCAAACCTAGTACCAAATATTTGACACAGTCTAACCAGGCATTCGTGTCTCCATAACCTGTTTCAATTTCTACAGTTTGCCTAAGAGTCCTTACCTCGATTATAGTCACCCTCCTAGGATAATTTCTGGGGGGTCTATACTTGATTATAGGAACTTAAGTTGGTACAGGGCAGACTGAATTCTTTTTTTAAATTGGAACCTCACTCTGACTCCCAGGCTGGAGTGCAGTGGCATACTCACGGCCACCCCAGAGTCAACCTGTTGGGTTCCAGCGATGCTTCTGCCTCAGCCTTCCAAGTGACCAGAACAATAGCATGTGCTACCATGCCAGTTTTATTTTTTATTTATTGTAGAGACATCACCTTGCCAAGTTGTCTGGGCTCAGGCATTCTACTCACCTTGGCCTCCCAAAGTGCTAAGATGACAGGCTGAATCACCAAGCCCAACCAGGTCGAATTCTTATATTCAATGAGCCTGGGGGTGAATCATTTCACTGTATCTATCCCTGAAATGTTGGTCCCCAATCCATACACTCTTGATGCTACTTCTGAACTACTGTCCAGAAGTTGTAGACTATTTATAGTCCTCAAGACTGGATTACATTGTAAACTTTAATAGTTATTTGGTGGAACCCCTTTAGAGAAGTGCAACTTATTCCTCAGGTGGTTTAGATATCGAGTCTTGCCTTTTTCTGGCCCAGGAATCCAACCTTGGGGAGCTTTGTGGTGCACCAAACATCCACCCAACTCTTACATGGATAGAGGGGGTGTCCTCTCTACCTCTTTATCCCTGTATGATCCATGGGGTCAGGGCACAAATGCGTACCCTCACAGGAAAGTTGCCTTTGATTATTTAAATCTCCTCAGAGTAGTATTTGACATGCATTAAATGTAATAGTTTGGGGATTTGAAGTCTTAGTTACATTAATTACAAGCTTGACAGGAGACGCCCATCTCCCCAGACTTTGGTATGCACTCATTAATTGCTCCCATGTCTCCCTACCACCAGTTGGGAGATTCCATATAAAGAATAATATTCCTTTCATGGTTGCATCCTCCTACATCCTTGTTTTAAGAGAATGACCTGCCATTTGAGTCATTTCCTACCTATCATTAGATTCCCAGCAGTCCTTAGGGCCTTTTTAATCCTAGTATGAAGAGTTCATTCCTTCTCTGCTGTTCAGACAGCAATCTTAATGGTCACTACCGCTGGATAAGGACCTCCCAATTCATTTGGAGCTTGTCCTCTACCCAGTTCTTGATCAGCATGAACGGCTGGAAGTGATGAGCCACAAACTTGAGAGGAGAAGTCGGAGAAATAAACCCTTTTAACCTGAGGGAAGATAAGGTAGAGGAGATGGCCTCTCAGAAACTTTTCATTTGCCTCCATAGTGGGCAAGTCTCTTGCCCTCCCTAAGTATGGTAACCCATATGGTAACTCATAGGGTGACAAGCCCAGATCCTTTTGAGGAACTGTCCTGGTTCTGAGGAAGGCTATCAGGAGGCACTTAATCCAGGGCAACTTAGTTTCTAGCATTAATTTGGTCCAATTTTTTTGAGAATTTGACTTAATCTTTCTACTTTATGAGGATGGTGGATGCCAAGGCATATGAAAGTTCAATGCACCTGGAGTGTCAACTCATCTTTGACAGAGCCATGAATAACAAACACTGGGGAAAGGAGTCCATATTTAGCAAATGGTGCTGGGAAAACTGGCTGACCACATGCAAAACAATGAAACCGGACCTCTACCTGTCACCACATACAAAATCCACTTAAAATGGATCAAAAACTATAATATAAAACCTCAAACTATAAGAATCCTAGAAGAAAGTATAGAGAAAATCCTTCTGGACATCAGAGTAGGTATTGAATTAATGTCCAAGTCCTCAAAGGCAAGTGCAACAAAAGCTGAGATTGACAGGTGGGACCTTATCAAACTGAAAAGTTTTTGCACAGAAAAATAACCATCAAGAGAGTAAAGAGACAACACACAAAATGGGGAGGGGGAAATTTGCAAGCTATTCATTGCCAAGTCCTAACGTTCAGCATCTACAAGAAACTCAAACAAATTGAAAGGAAAAAACAATCCTATTAAAAAGTGGGAAAGGAATATAAACAGACTCTTCTCAAAGGATGACAGTCAGCCAACAAACATGAAAAATGCTCAGCCTCACTAATCATCACAAAAATGCAAATCAAAACTATAATGCGATACCACCTAACTCTGGTAAGTATGGTGATCATTTATAAGTCAAAAAACAACAGATGCTTGTGCAAATGTGGAAAAAAGGGAATGCTTCTACACTGTTGGTGGGAGAGCAAGCTAGTTCAACCTCCATGGAAAGCAGTGTGGCAATTCCTTCAGAACTAAAAATTGAGCTTCCATATAATCCAGCAGTTCCTTTCCTGGGAATATACCTGGAGGAACATAAATTGCCCCACCAAAAAGCCTCTTGGACATGCATGTTTACTGCAACACTATTCACAATAGCAAAGACAATGAACCAACCCAGAACCCACTGAAAGATAGGCCGGGTTGGTGGCTCAGCCTGTAACCTCAGCATTTTGGTAGACAGAGGTGAGTGGATTGCCTGAGCCCACGGGTTGAAGACCAACCCGGGCAACTTGGCAAGACCTCGTCTCTACAATAAATCAAAAATCAGCTGAGTGTGGTAGCATGAGTCAGGAGTTATGGCTATTTGGAAGGCAGAGGCGGAAGGATCACCTGGGCCCAGCAGGTTGACGCTGGGGTGGCTGTAAGTGTGCCACTGGTCTCCAGTCTGGGTGATGGAGTGTGACTCCAACTCAAAAAAAAAGGAAGTGGACTGGATAAAGATCATGTGGTACATATACACAGTGGAGTATTATGCAGTCCTAAAGAACAGAAAAATCATGACCTTCATGGCAACATGGATGCAGCAGGTGACCATCATACTGAGTAAACTACCACAGCAAGAAAGAACTGAATACTACATGTTCTCACTCATAAGTGGACCCCAGAAACTAGTCACATCAGCACAAGCAGAGGCTGGACACTGCTGGGGAGGAAGCTACAGAGGAAGTAGGAGAGTACATGGCAACATACTGAGTCCCCGGTCCACTATTGGGGGAGAGAGGGTCAGTTAGGAGCCCTAACTTCACCTGAATGCAACTTGCTTATGTCGTAAATACACTTGTACCCACAACTCTAAAATAAAAAAGAAAGGGAAGACAAAAGAAAAAACAGAAAATGAAAAGGAAATAAAGACAAAAATAAATAAATAAAACACAATCCCTTGCCAGAGAAGATGGTGGCCTCATCTTAGTATTGATATGGAGAACTCAGAAAACCCGAAGAGCACCTGTGACCAAATTGGATGGTGCTCTGATGGGTGATGGCTGTGTCTTCCATGTGGTAAAAGGGTCCTAATAAAAGCACGTGTTTTTCAAGCCCCCAGGGGTCTCATTGTTCAGATCACCAAGGCAGTGGGATCTTAACCTCAGTCACATTGTAGGAGCAGGCACAGCAGTGGAATTGTCCTAGGAAATCAAGCTCCCAAAAGCATCCTGGTAGTCAGATCTGGAGAAAAACACATAAAAACAATAAAATAGTAATTGTTTTATTTTAGAGATGAAGTCTTACTGTGCTTCCTAGGCTGGTCTCGAATTCCTAGTCTCACGCAGTCCTCCCAATGTCCTGTGATTATAGGTGTGAGACACCACATCTGGTAAAATTTATTTTATTATTTATTTACTTATTTTTTTTTGAGTTGAAGTCTCACTCTGTCGCCCAGACTGGAGTGCAGTGCGTCCGGCCACCACAGCCTCGACCTGCTGGGCTCTGGCGATCCTTCCACCTCAGTTCCAAATTGCGGAATTCGGGCATGCGGTAATGCCAGCTGTTTTTGTTTATTGTAGAGATGAGGTCTCACTGCCCAGGTGGGTCATGAACTCGTGGGCTCAGGCAATCCACTCACCTCAGCCTCCCAAAGGCGTGGGATTACAGGCTGAGCCACCAAGCCCGACTTAAAATTTATTTTTTAAACTTATGAATAAAATGCATTTATGATTGGAAATGACAAATTATGTATCTTTTTTGCTCTACTCTGTTTTGGTTGGTGTTTGCAAATGACCTTGACTTCATATTTCAACAAAATAAATATATATATAATAAATAAAATAAATAGGATAAAGTAAATAATTATTTTTATTAAAAAAAAGTCCCTAGCCTGCCCCCAACCTTCATTTTCCACTTCCAAAATGTCACTTCAGCTTTAAGCAATTTCAAAATAACTTGCTTGTATTGCAGTTTTTTGGCTTTTAAAATATATTATCTCTGACTTCCTGCTGTAAGAGAGCTAATCCAGTTCTCACATAACTGTGGCAGTCACACTTTTAGGGTGGTCCTGTGAGTACCCTCATCTCCTAAGGCTCACATCTGTCAAGAACCTAACCCAAAGGAGGTCTTGCCCTTGCCACTGATTTCTGAGAGGCAATGTGTCAGAAAGCATACCAGTGTGACTTGTGGTGGGGACTCTGGGTCACATGTTATCATCTCATACCACTTGTCCTCCACAGGAGATGGAGTCTGAGGTTAGGCAATGTGGGCAACCAACCACTGAGCCCCAGCAAAGTCTTTGGACATGAGGCTCAGGTGAGCTGCCCTGGTTGGCAATATCCCATGTGTATTGTCACACTTGATGCCAAGAGAATGATGTGTCCATGACTCCACCAGAAGATAGCAGAAGCTAGAGGTTTAATACTCGCTTGAACTTACAATAAACTGCAACCATGAGTATAATGGTTTCAATGAGTTCTATGAGTCTTTCTAGAAAAATTCTCAAACCTGGATGCAGGTGGTTTTAGGAATCTCTTGTGGCTAGGTTGTGGCTCACATCTGCAATCTCAGCACTTTGGGAGACTGAAGCAGGAGGATCCTTGAGTCAGAAATTCTAGGACCAGTCTGAGCAACATAGCCATACCTCACCTCTAAATAAGTAAATGAGATCTCTTGAAACGCAACTGCTGTCAGAAGTGAGGGTGGTTTGTGTGGAACTGTCTTCCCCTTAAATGAACACAACTCCTTAATTGGTTTCTCTCCCTTGAGTATGAGAGGACCTGTGTTTGATGCCAACCAGTAGAAAATGGGTAAAGGCAAGGTAGGCATACTATGTGCATGTAATTGTGTTAGGACAACTGAAGCACCTCTTGCTGTAGTCTCCCTCTGTTGAAGAGTTAAGCTGCTGCTGTGGGCCACTACATTGGGGAGGCTCATGGGGTAAGGAACTGAGGTGGCTTCTAGGAGTTGAGGGCAGTCTTGGCCAACAGTCAACAAGACTGAAGTCCTCCACCTGCAAATGTTAGGAACCAAATTCTGCCAACAAACATGGGTCCTTCTCCAGTTGAGTCTCAGGGACACAACTGGTCACAGTCCCAGCTGAAATATTGTTTACAGTCTTGTGAGAACCTGCGCAGAGGCATGCCCAGAATACTGGCCCATAGAAAATGTGAGAAAATAAGAGTGTGTTGTTTTGATGAGAGTAACAGTCAGTGCATATATTACTGTGACTCTGTCAATTCTTACAGCTGAGCAATCTTCTCTAATGAGACTATAAATACTTTTTCTTCCACATTCTTTTTATGGAGTTAAAAGTAGTTTAAATTATTTTATTTGCCTGGTTTTCTATCTGCCATTAATTGTCCCCAAAAGTCTTCAAATGTGTAGATTTTCTCTTTGTATGTTCAAACATAGGTTGTTAACAAGATGTATCAATCAAAAACCATAAAAATGACTGATAACTTCAATTTATTCTCAAAAGTTTGAGTAAGAAAAAAAATTCAACTCCATTAAAATTTTAAAACCTTGTTTACTAAAAGACACCAAAAAAAGGTGAAGACAACTCACATGGTAAAAAGTATTTGGTGCACAGATAATACAGGATAAGCATCCAAAATACATAAAGAAGTTCTACAAAACAATGAGAAAAAACCCATGAGACAATGGGCAAAATGTACGAGCAGGAAAATCATAATGAACAGCAACTGTCCCGAGGCTGAATGCTGTCTGAGTGTACAGGAGAGAGGGTGATGTTTTACTCCCTTCCCACTTCCCTGAAGTTGGTTTTATGTGTGTATTATCACATATTCAGAAACACATATAAAAGTGTTGCTGAAAAACAAACAAGTTGTGTTATATATTTAGTCACATGCATTAAAGTACTCTATATTTTCCTCTATGATTATCTATTTCCTAAGACATGCAGAGACAGAGGGAGGACCTTTTTTTGAGGCAGAATCTCACTCTGTCACCCAGGCTGGAGTGCAGTGGCATGCTCATGGCCACGCAGCCTAACCTGCTGGGCTCAGGCAATCCTTCTGCTCAGCCTTCAAGTAGCCAGAAAAACAGGCATGTGCCACCACACCCAGATAATTTTTAGATTTATTGTGGAGAAAAGGTCTCACAATGTTTCCCAGGTTTGCTCTTGAACCATAGGTCAGGCAGTCCTCCCACCTCAGCCTCTCAAAGTGCTGAGATCACAGGCATGAGCCACCATGTCACCTGGGAATTATTTTTGTATTCTTTTCCTACCTATCATATATAGGACAAATCATAGGTTCCACATATATCTATATGTTGAACAAAGCCTACCAGTTTTATGGAGGCAATGATCATTTCTCATACTGCCTCTCACCACCTTCCATACACCTGGTGTTCAAGAACTTTATTCTTTTTTTTTTATTTCAATCTGGTAACATTTTTAGATTTTAAATATTCTTTTTGTTTCTTACTCCTTGACTAATCTCTTTCCTCAGATAGTCAATCCTTTACATTGATTAGAGTTCACTACACCAAAGAGAGAACTGAATATTTACATTCATTTTAGTCGATCACTGCTTAACAAACTTCAAGCATTCCAATTGTTATAGTCACTCTAATTCTTGACTCTTTTAAAAAAGATCATCCCCAAGATTCACCAAAAATTGGAAATCTATTTTCTTTCATATTCAATTTGCTTTGACAGAAATTCTTTATGCGTTTTGCAAATCTGGTCGCTTGAGAATAGATTGACTCCCGGAACAAAATAATGCAGCAGTTCTTTTGTCCTGAGGCACTGAAGAAAGTATGACACACAATTGTCAAAGCAGTGTTCCAGTTGTCTGTGGTCCCACTGGTGGTCTTGAGGGAAACAGGTACAGATGTAAAAGAAGGCAGTTTTCACATAGTAAGAACAGAATTTATCCAGTTTTTTGGGGTTATCAAACTTTTTCTTTAGCTGTTTTAAAAGGTATTTCATGAGTTTTAAACAATTTTTCAAGTTGAATACAAAAATGTATTTTTCTTTATTTACCTGGCTCACTCAACAAAGGACTTTAGGCATCTTACAGGAAAAACATACTTAATAAATTTATATAATATAATACAATCATAGTCACTCTAAGACCTGATTATGTTGTCAAATATATGCACAAAATACACATTTTCCTCCCTCTTTCCCATTCCTAGCTTAAATGTTTTATTCTATCAATTGCTTCAACTATAAAAATCTACATATATTTATATTATTTACCCATTATTCAATACCTACAAAAATCGTGGTTTGTTTTTATAAATTATTTTACTTTTATTGGAGTGCTAATATTTACATTATTATTTTTTACTATTTTTTATCCTGATTGTACCACATAACTTACATTTTTCATCCAGTTATTCGGAAGTTGACAAAATTTAATGTTTATAAGATTATTTGGCCTTATTAAAGTATATCTTTCCTAATGCTCGCCTCAAAGTCCACACATGAAGTCTTTCAGAACCTCTGCGCCTACATGTTGAGCATTCTTGTTTTGATTTTTAAGCTTTTGTCATCTTTTGCTGGCCAACTTTAGAAACACAGATGAACAATTTCCTTTCAATTTCATCTCTCCATGATGTGCATGCTACCAAGAAAAAGAATTACCCTCTTAGTGTTTTAACTGTGGCCAGGCAGTTCCTAACCTTCAATGCAGCCAAACCATCCCAAAGCAAGCAACAGAATCCAGTAAGGGCGATCCCCGGGCCTCCTCTATCATGTGACATCAATATCCATTATCTTTAAGCACAGAATAGTAAGACTTACTGAGTCATCGTGACTAGTGTTCAAACCTCTTGCTCTGTCCTGCTCACCGATCTGTCTGGTCCAGGGGGGTCAGGACAATCATTCCCTGCTTGTTTTCTCATCATTCCCCTTTCTAGATCTCCTGGACCTGGCCTTTTTGGTTTCAGATTCACATCTCCCAAGTAAACCCAACCCCCAGGACCCAACCCAGCTCAGATTTTGTTCAGGCCTGAGCCATGGAGTCAAAAAGAATTGCACATAGCACAGATAATCTGCACTTAACAAAATAAGACCCTTACCTGCAACATTTTGGGTTGTTATTTTCACAACATATCTTATCTTTTCCATGGTTGCTCAAAATGTTCTTTTCAGTGTGAGAGAAAGACAGCTGGCATGTTTTCCCTAAATTTGAAACAGAAAGAAGAGCACTTTACCAAATGCATTGTGTCTAAACAACACCATATTCAAGTGG
Organism: Cephalopachus bancanus; assembly: GCA_027257055.1. NCBI lineage: Eukaryota > Metazoa > Chordata > Mammalia > Primates > Tarsiidae > Cephalopachus > Cephalopachus bancanus. Next base: position 56,310 of record JAPVLO010002062.1, read on the forward strand.
TTCTATTCATTAAAATGTCATTCTGGAAAAATCTTAGCAGGGGGCAGACAAAAAGAAGTAAACAGCCAGGCTTGATGGCTCAGCCTACAATCCTGTGCCTTTGGGAGGCTGAGGTGAGTGAATTGCCTGAGCCTGTGGGTTCGAGACCCGCCTGGGCAGGTGAGACCTCATCTCTACAATAAATCAAAAAACTAGCAGGGCGTGGTAGCATGCACCTGTAATTCCGGCTACCCAGAAGGCTGAGGCTGAAGGATCGCTGGAGGCCAGCAGGTCGAGGCTGCGGTGGCTACTCCTGGCCACTGCACTCCAGTCTGGGTGACAGAGTGAGACTCCAACTCGAAAGAAAGAAAGAAAGAAAGAAAAGAAAGGAATAAGAAAGAAAGAAAAGAAAGAAAGAAAAGAAAGAAAGAAAAGAAAGAAAGAAAGAAGAAAGAGAAAAGAAGGAAAGAAGGAAAAAGAAGGAAAGAAGGACGGAAGAAGGATGGAAGGGAAGGAAGGAAGGAAGGAAAGAAGGAAGGAAAGAAAGAAAGGAAAGAAAGAAAGAAAGAAAGAAGTAAAGAGATAATGCAATTGCATATGAAAATAAGTACTCAGAAGCAAAGCACAAGTGTAGTGAGGAAGGAAGGAGGGGCAAAGAGGTCAGCATGTCCCGCAGTTAGCTCTTGATGTATGTGCCCTGATGTACTGAAAATTTAGTTTGCTAATATTTTGTTTCAATAATAATGTGAATCAACAGACTGATTTTTTGTATCATCCTTACAGGTTTGGGTAATAACACAAAATGAACCAAGGAACATTTCCTTTCTTCCAATTCTTTGTGATGCTTTGTGTACAAATAAAATGATTTATTCTCAAGCCTTACCATGGTTAGCTCTTCAGCTCTGAACATCTATTATCTAGTTGGTTTTCTTTACTTTATTTTAATTTTTATATTTTGAGTTGGAGTCTCACTCTGTCACCTATGGCTCACCACAGCTTCAACCTCATGGGCTCAGGTGATCCTCCCTCCTCAATTTCCTGAGTAGCTGGAAATACAGGCTTGCACCACCACTTACAACTAATTCTTTGATGTTTTGTAGAGATGAAGTATCGCTATGTTGCCCAATCTGGTCTCAAACTCCTGAGCTCAAACGATCTTCTCACCTCGGCTTAACAAAATGCTGGGATTACAGGCATGAGCCACTATGCCCAGCCACCCAGTTGTTTTTATACCAGTAATGTATGACTGGTTTATAATTAGAAAAATAAATTAACCTGTCACATTAACAGAATAAAGGAGAAACATCACATGGTCATATCAATAGATGAAGAAAATACAGTTAATAAAATTCTACATTTATCAATTCAAAAACACCTCTTAGCAATCTACATCTAGATGGGATCTTGAGCTGATAAAAGGCAGATTTTAGAAAACTACAGCAACATCACAATATGAGGTAAAAAGTTGAAGCTTTTCTCCCTGAAATCAGGAAGAAGGCAAAAACTCCATTTCTGTTCAACATGCACTGACTGTCCTAGGAAGTACAGTAAAAACGGTGTCACAGTACCAAAAAGAAAGAAACAGAGTTATCATTATTGACAGATGATGTAACTGCATATACAGAAAATTCAAAAGAATCTACAAATTCACAAGCTGACTAAGTGTTACCAAGTCATGGACATGAAAATCAAATGTATTTCAATATATGGCAATACCAAAAAATGAAATTTTAAGGAAATTGCTATTTACAGTAGGATCAAAAAATGTCAGTTACCTTCTAGATCTAACTATTAATGAAATACATATGAGAGTGGGGCATGTTACATGACACTGCCATAATGCTGTCTGCAAAATTTTCAGGACAAATGGCCTGTTTCTTCATGAGCAAATTGGAAAGAGGTAGCTATGGGTAAAAAGAGAATTCACAACAGTGTGGCAATTTCTGAAAGAACTAGAAATTGACCTTCCATATGATCCAGCAATTCCCCTATTGAGAACATACCTGGAGGGATTCAAATCATTCTACAAAAAAGATACCTGCACATGTATATTTGTTGCAGCTCTATTCACAATAACAAAAGCATGGAACCAACCATGTTGCCCATTGAAGCTGGACAGGATAAAGAAAATGTGGTACATATACACAATGGAATATTATGCAGCCACAAAGAAGGACAAACATATGGACTTGGCAGCAACTTGGATGGTTTTAGAGTCTTCCTACTCAGTGATCTATCACAGAAACAAAGAACAGAGGACCATATGTTCTCACTCATAGGGGCCTTGAAACAATTATAATACTATAAGAAAGCATTTGACAGTAATGGGAAACTGTCAGGGGAGGGGGTGGGATTGGCAGTTGAGGGAAACTGCTAGGGGAAGGAGGGACATACCTCATCAACAAAGGTACTTGCATAATCAATGCTTGTACACCTAACCCTGAATGGTATCCCACATCTTAAATAAAAAATAATAATAATAAAAAAGAGACTTTGGAGTACACACCCCATCAACAAGTGTTGCATATGCATATTTGTATACCTAACCTTTAACTGTACCTCACAATTTTAAAATAGAAAATATGTATTAAAAAAAGAGAGACTTCACAGACATATCAACCATTCACAATGGATGTGTCTTATTTGAATCCTGATCCAAACAGGCAAACTGAAAAACAAAAGTAAGACACAAGACAAGTGGAAATTTAAATACTGACTAGATGTATGATCTTAGGAAATTGTTATTCATGTTAGGTGTCATAACTGTATTTCTAAGCCCTGTTATTATTATTATTATTTTGAGTCAGGGTCTCACTCTGTTCCCCAAGCTGGAGGGTAATGTTGCATTCATGCATGCATACATCCATCTGTTCAAGGTCAGTACCCAGCTGCATGTTCTCAGCTCCCATATTTTCCTTCACCTAGCTTTCTCCCCTCTCCATTTACCTTGCTTTCTAATCTTCCTGAGCCACAGTATTATTCCTTCTCTCCAACAAACCAAGCTTCCAGATAGCCTCTGAACTACATCTCATGCTTGGAGGACGGCCTTCAAATCCATGCTAAGGAGTTGACTTAGGACAGGCTGAAGGAGCTGTGGGTTATGTGTTCTCCAAACTCTATTTCTCAAGACTTATCCCCCAGCAGACTGTGCAAACCATTCAAACCAAGTCAATTCTTAGATTTTTGGAATGCAGTTCAGGAAGGATCGCCTGAGCCCAGTTGGTTGATGCCAACTTAAAAAAAAAGAAAGGAAGAAAGAAAATTTTACACTCCCACCATCTGGTTGAGGCTGGGGTGGCCATGAGCATGCCACTGCACTCCAGTCTGGGCAATGGAGTGAGACTCCAACTCAAAAAACTAAAAAATAAAATAAAAGCCTGGCTCAGTGGCTCAGCCTGTAACCCCGCGCTTTGGGAGGCTGAGGTGAGTGGATTGCCTGAGCCCGTGAGTTTGAGACCCGCCTGGGCAACTTGGCGAGACCTCATCTCTACAACAAATCAAAAAATTAGGTGGGCATGGTAGCACATGCCTGTAGTTCCAGCTACTTGGAAGGCTGAGGTGGAAGGATCGCCGGATTCCAGCAGGTCAAGGCTTGCAGTGGCCGGGAGTGGGCACTGCACTCCAGTCTGGGTGATGGAGTGAGACTCCAACTAAACAAAAAAATGAAAATAAAAATAAAAATTAAATTAAAAAAGATAAGCAATAATGAATGTTGGCAAGGATGTAAACTTCAGTGTTATTTAAGGTCATGTTTGTGTTCCACTTTAAATCAACTTAAACTCCACGAATAAATATCTCAAGTACCACTAGAATAATGTAGCCTGTGCTTCAGGAAATGCTGAGTGTATCATACCAGGTATGTGCAACCAGGGCAAAGGTTCAAAAGTTGGGAACTAGAGTTAAAACTCACAACTAAATCCCAATAACCACAGAAAACCTCATCTCTGAGCCCCTTGTGTTGTCACTGCCACTGTCCTCATGCATCAACTCCTTCCAGGCCACCCCATGAGTTTCTCACCTGATCAGTGTCTCTGAAGCAGTCTGCTCACACCAGCAACCTGCTCAAATATATTGCAACCTCAGTAAACTGCTCTACCGTCCAGACCAGAATGCAGTGTCAAGCTCAAGGCCACCACATTCTCTAGTACTCTGGAGCCAATCTCCCTGTGAGCCCATAGATTCCTGATCCTAAGAATAACAGTGAACTTAATTGTCCAGGGTGACTTAAGTCAGACAGCTGCACCCAAGAATTCACCTGGGGGCTTCTCTGAAATGAGTCTACCTAGGATCCTGTACATGTTTCCTTTATTTCATTCCCTGAAAAAAACACAAGCTTTGGTACGAAAGGTCCTTAGCTCAACAGCATAAAACAGACTCTCAGTATTGCCACCCCAGGGTAAGTTAATATTTAAACTTCTATTACTTCAAAGATTGCAAACCTCTCTTTATGATAACTTCTAATGAAGAAGCATTTCAATGACTCTTTTTCCCAGTCGTGGTAGGCAGTATGATAGCAATAACAATGGCGGCTTGTAACTTTGAGCACTTACTGCATGCTGAGTCTTGCTCTGAGCACTTTACATACATTAACTCATTTACTTCTCAGAAATACCCTATGAGATATGCACCCTATGATCTCTGCTTTATAGATGGGAAAACCATGGCCCAAAACAGTCCAATAAGCTTCTCAATGTCAAAAAGCTGGTGAGAGGTGAGCCAAGACTCAAATGCAAGGTGGCTGACTCCAGATACTGGGCCTAATGGATGTACACAAAAGAGGGATGGATGAAAGGATCCTCTAGCCTCTAGGGGCTTAGGAGATTTGGTTTGGAGATTCAACCCTACTTGCTGGGTGACTGAAGAGGCTTGTCCTCTCTGAGCCAGCCTTATGAGAATCATGGGGGTTGAGAGGAAAAGTGCTCTATAAACTATACCTGTAAAGTGACTAGAGAACAGCAGCATGTGCCCAGGGCTGGGAATGGGCAGAGGTGGACACAAGAGCTCAGCTAAGACCAAGTTGTTGAACTGGGGATCTCTAAAGGGCCCCTCAGAGGTAACCATCTGCTTGATTCCAGATGAGGGGTTTACTCTCCACTCCTCCACAGTCTTTCAGGGAGCGCTCCTGGAACAAGTTTAGGGCAGGACCTTGAGGGACACGTAAGTTAAGACCAGTGTTCTTAGTCCCCATTCAGTTTCATGGGTTCTCATAATGTAAGAGATAGAAGGTCCTCCAGAAATCCTAGTGTTCTAACCCCTCACTGAAGGAAACTGAGGTTTATAAATAGCACGTGTGTTGTCTGAAGTCACACAACAAGCCAGGCAGAGCTGAGACCACAGGCCTGGGCTTTCAACCATGAGGCATCACCTCTTCTTGTAATCAGGATGCCTTCTGCTGTGTACACTGCTTTTTGCCTCATCTCACATCCTCAGATTCTGAAAACAACAAAGTGTTTTCTGCACAGTCCTTCAGACCCTCTTACTTACATGCAAAAAAAGGCAAACAAAATCTGGAAACTGACAGCATCGATAAAGAGACGTGGTGGGCCAGGATATGGTTCAGTTGTTAGAAAAGAGCTTCTCAGTGATGCAGCCCCATGCATGCTTCCTCTGCTCTGCAGGCAGGGCTATCTCTGGGCACAGCAGCCTGCTGCCTCCAGCATGTGTGCATGGGTGAGATCCCAGGCCAGTGCACGCCAGTGACTTCCTAGAAGAAAAAGAGGAGTCCTCAAATTTGTGTGACCACCCACAGTCTATGGTCTACCCTGCATTCTCTGTAAAACTAAATCTCTGTTTTAATTAACTTATTTTTCACATTTATAGACTATTTTGCCCCAGCTAGAAGGCAAAGTCCTGAGGCCAGGACCTTGTTCATGATCACATTCATCATAGACTGCACACTGTAGTAGGCACACAGACAATTATGTAAGTGGTTATCACATGATGTGGTAAGTGCAATGATGAGGCATACAGGGTGCTACAGAAAGGCTTCCTGGAAGAAGTGATACCAAAACTGAACTCTAAGAGAAAAGCAGCTGTAAGTGGTGAACAGGGTTTGTGGTGCATCCATCCATCTGACCAGGGCTTGGGTTGAACTGGGGTATCCTAGACAAAAGGAGAAGTGTGATCATCAAGCCCAGGGGGACAGGAGCCAAACAGATCTGAGGAACAGCCTATAGGTGGAAGAGTATCAGGCATTTTTTGAGCACTGACCAATGAAGCCACTTCCTCATCCTCACCAGTTACTCCCCATCAGTGGACATCTGTTGTTTTTCTCTGCTCATGATCATCCAGCCCTCCTTCTTCAGGAACAGCTTCCTGATGTTCCTTGAGGAAATTCCCCAAATCTCCCCCCGCCACTATTCATAGTCCATGTAGTTCATGGAAAACTGACACCAGTCAGTGGGGGTGGGCATGGGACACAGGCCTGGCCAATCAGTAAACACTAGGCTAAGGCCATAATGACCAGTGCTCATGAGCTTATCCAGGCCAATTACAGGCTACCCTGGGGCTCTGTGGGGAAACACTGGGAAGGGTGTTCTTTCCACCCAGGTGGGGATGGAGGGAGGTTGTTGGGAAGTGAGCTCTCAGTGCTGAGGACCATCTTTATCACCACCTGGGAGAAGCCTGCCAGGTCATGAAGCCCACACAGAGAAAAACAAAACCAGAAGGAGGAGAGAGGCTGATTCCCAAAGATGGATGGATGGATGGATGGATGGGTGGATGGATGAAGAAAGGGACAAATGGAAGAAGGATGGTGGGAAGGAAGGAAAGGTGAGAATAGAATAAAATGAGGGAGATGCAGCTCTATTGCCTTTTATCTGGTAGGTATATTGGGGAGTGAATTACACCTACATCTGTGATTATTAAATATTTATTGAGCAGTTCATTATGTACCAAGTACCAAACTAGGTATACTCACAATACTACAGTGTGGAAGACAGTGCAGCCTCTGCCCTCACAAATACACATGCTATTGGTGGACAGACAGACCAGTGTGTGAGTCCCTGGATCCAGCTATGCCTGAGCTATGTGCTCACGTGATTCATTAGATTTTCATTTTTACCTAGGCCAGTTTGCACTGGATTCCTGTCGCTTGCTACTGAAAGAGTCCCACATGGCAGACTTCCTTCCCTTCTAGCATCCCTATCATGCATACGGTCCTGGCCCCAAACTGGTCAAGCTTAGGGCAGTGACTCCTAAGCAATACTGACTAATAGGCAGGAGGCTCCTCCTCGCATAGACTGACTGCCGCTTTCCTACCCTTCCACGTATGGCTCCCTCAGCTTCTCTATCTACACAGGAACACTTATTGGTCATGCAGGCAGTGTTTCCAAAGTGGGAGATGGAAACCACTTGGGTAAACTAGATGATTTGTTGTGTCACCAATGTGTTACTAGCCCTCTTCAACTCTCTCAGGATCCTTCTGATTCCATCAGAAGGAAGGACTTCTGGGCAGTCCGTGCCCACATCCTGAAGGCCTCTTTACCAGTTCTTTGACAGGCACACGCTTGAAGGTACAACACTGCTTGATTTTCACATTAACAGAGCACTTGTCAGTACACCAAGTTGTCTTTCATTTGCTTATGTGACATGTCACTTCTTTCCAAAATAAATGCAGGTGGGTAGTTTTCATATACTTATATAAATAGTTTAACATATGTATACACGTAGCTGAGGGGAGTGCTTTAGCACATGGTCTCTGGAGTGGGACTTGCCACTGTACAATAAAGCCACCCTGTTATAAGGACCCCTTATGAGTGGAGGCCCAAATTATTAGTGAGATGAAACAATCTCCAAGGTACAGCTACAAAAGCAAGATGTAGTTGCTACCACTTGTGCAAAACAGGAGTGTGTGGATATGCCTACGCTTATGAATAAAGTATCGATGGAAGGAGATACCCCTAAACTAGACACCAGGAACCTAGAAACTGGGGTTATATGGGGACAGCAAAAGAGTTGGGAAATGTATTTCTTCCCATCTACTTTGTTGCACTATTTAATTACTGTTTTTTTGAATCAAGTGTGTGTATTGTCTATTACTAAATGTAAATAGTAAACAATATTTAAAAAGAAAAGTCCTCTAGTATAACAGAGAACAGGTTGGGAGGATGGGAAATCAAAGAGAAGGTGCTTGCACAATTTCCAGTAAAAACCTTAGGGCTCAGGCTGTCCCAGTGGCCCAGGGGGATGCAGGAGAGAGGAGAGACTCAGAACTGTGTAGGAAAAATACTTATGCTTCATTCTTCCATAAAAGACACAACGATTTAGCACTAATGTTTGCCAGGCACTCTATGCCAATCACTTTCCTCAGAATAATCCAGACAGATGGACTGGCAACAGCCCTAGACAGCAGGGAGGGGCTGGGCTCAGAGAGTTTCTGCTGTAGGCTTTGCCCCCCTCAACTTTAAAACCTGTGTTCTTCCAGAATGCCAGCCTGCTTCTTCACTAAGACTAGGAGAGGTAAAGATCACCTTAAAGAAAAAATAATAAATAAATGACAGAGGGTTCAATGATAGATGAAACCATGGGGGCTATACCTGAATGTCATTCTAGAAAGATACATAGCGAGCCTGGGCTGAAGCCAAGACCAGAATCCAGCTTCCTTGGTTCTTAGTCTTAGACTCTCTCTATCACTCCCATCACTGGGGGTGGGCATCAGGACAGAGGCACCATTGCAAAATACGTTTATTGGCCCACAGGTGATTTTACTCCCCTGAGCGTAGTGCACAACCAAATCAAGGCTTGAACAAATAGAGTGTGAAGTCCATTTCTGACTCCAGTTAGGGTCTGTTGTCACCAGCTGAAGAAGTCACAGGGCCCTTCCTGCAGTGCTGTGCTTGGAAGGCAGACCCACAGCCCCACCTGGAAGAGTTTGGAGAAAGGCTGCTGTGAATAGAAGAGTGGGGCTGTGATAGGGGAAGCCACACTGCTCATCGGTCACTAACACAGATGCCTTTCATGATCTAGAGATATACTGGATAGTTGAACACAATTTTTAGATGAAGAATGAACATAAAATGGAGAATTTTTGTTGTTTGATCATTGTTTGGGTTTGGCTTTGCATCTTCTGGAAGGACTGGCACACTGGTCCACACTCTCAGCCTCTGTTCTTTTTTCCTCCCTGGTCAGTACATGATCAAGGGCTATATTGTGTCAGACTGCTGGAAGTTCAGGAAGAAAGAGCTGGAGTGATGCGTGTGTATGTGCACTTGCGTGTGTGTGTACATGCATGCATGTGAGTGTGTGTATGTGTGCATGTTCACCTGGGCTAGCATGCTCTAGAGAGGAGGGCACCTCAAGGCGCTGAGGACTGGGCATGGGCAAGGCTTATTGAATTAATGAATGAATGAGCAAAATGCCCAACCCAGACTTCTCTTCAACCTTCCTGGACTCAGATAGAGACAAGCCTTTTCCCTAATGCAAGTGAAAGACGGCCTTTAGCCTTTATCTCTATTGTCAGAACACCCAAAATAAATTCCTGATCAGACCATCACCACCTTCCCTATAGAAAAGTAAAAAGAAACAAGTAGGACTTACTGGATAATCCTTTCTCTGTATCATTTGTTCCTCAGTTACTTCAGCCATGACCCTGGGGCTAGGGGATACAGGGGACCATATAATAGAAAGTGAAGAAAAGATATTCCTAGCAATGAAGCATGGGGTTCGGGGTGCCCTCAGCTGAGTGACCAGGGTAACCTGTTTGCATAGAGGGTCACGATCACTCCTGGCATCACTGTGGGCACAGCCCGTCACATTGTAACTCTATGGCAACTGCCACTGAAAGGGGCCGAGAAGGAAACTCTCTTTTCCATCTCATGACTCAGGGCCTGGCTGTGTGACTTGCCAAGGGGATGTTAGCAAGTGTGACACAAGTAGAAACTTGAAAAGTACTTGCACATTGGGGCTTGCCCACTTTGGGCTCATTTTCTTTTCTTAATTGTCCAGAACACTGAAGTCACTTAAGTGATCCCTGTGGTGGCCCACAGAATCAGAAGCACATAAAATGTGCATACTTTAGGCCACTGAGTATTGAAGTAGTTTGTTACACAGCAGTTGATACTGGATGCCCCATCAACAGGCGGCTGTAAGAATGGCAAGGCAGGACCATCTGTTGTCCGAGTCAGCCTGCCTAGACTGTATGTCTACACCTGTGGCATTTCTGTCCAGATGCCCTACCTCATGGCCAGCCAGCACAGGAAGGTGTGCATGGAGCATCTGCTGGATTCAAGCCAATGGACACCGGGCCCATGAGACACAGAGATGCCACCATCTTCCTGATCTCTGCCAAACACCTGCTCCTGCCCAGTCCATAAAATGAAGAAAGATTTCCAGTCCCATCTTTCAGTGGTGAAACTGACAGGTAAAGGGACTTGCCTGAAACCACACACCTAGGTTTAAATGGAGTCTTTGGGCCTTTAGTGCAGTGTTTTGCAGCCAAGACCTGATTCTCGGGGAATTTACACTTCAATGAGGAGACAGGAGTTAAACAATAAAGACACAGAAGGTTTTTGTAAAACTGCCATAGGAGCTCAAAGCCCAGAGGTGATGGCTTTCTGAAGATGGTATGGTTTCATCTGAGCTTGAAAAATGAGTATGATGCAAACAAGCAGGAGGAAGGAGGGCAGTTATGGGTGGGGGAATTGCAGGGATAAAGAAGCAGAGGAGGAAGGTATTTGTGTGAGGAGAGAGCGCCAAGAAGGGTACAAGAGCTGTTGAGAGCCAAAGTTAGAGACCTAGGTGGGGGTGGCTGGGGTGTCCCGGGATGTGGAGCTCAGGTGTTTGCATGATATAGAGGAAAGGGATCCATTCAAAGAGGGCCTGAGGAACATAAAAAGTTTCTAAAGTAGGGAATACCCTCTGCAGAATTCTGAGCAGGAGAATCCCATCATGTTACCAGTCTTGCACATTTATCACCCACCTATATTTATTTATTCCACACTTATCAAGGAGGTACAAATAGTAATAATAATTATAGCAATATTAAGAACTTCTAATACACTATGCTCTTTTGTTCTTAGCATACTTTATACATATTATCTTTGATTCACACAAAAGTGTGCAATAGTAGGTATTATTATTTCTACTTAACACCTGCATTTGAACCCAGATCTTTGACTTCAGAGTCTATGCTTTAAACTAGTAGGCTATTCTTCCCTCTAGTGACCAGCAGATGCAAAGCAGTATGTATTCTCAAGCAACAATTTTTTCTTTTTTCTTTTTTTGAGTTGGAGTCTCACTCTGTCGCCCAGACTGGAGTGCAGTGGCATGCTCCCGGACACTGCAGCCTCGACCTGCTGGGCTCCAGTGATGCTTCCGCCTCAGCCTCCCATGTAGCTGGAACTACAGGTGTGTGCTACCATGCCTGACTAAATTTTTAAAAATTTATTGTAAAGATGATGCCTCACCAAGTTGCCCAGGTGGGTCTCAAACCCACGGGCTGAGGCAATCCACTCACCTTGGCCTCCCAAAGCGCTGGGATTACAAGCTGAGCCAGCAAGTCTGGCCGTAACAATTCTTTCTTTACCTGAGGAATGGAAATGACCTAACCAAAAACTGTCGTGGGATCAAAAATTACTCCTTAATTTTGAATCATAAAATTGAAAGTTTCAACTTCTATGTAGGAGCTCTCATTTTCATTTTAATGACTGGAAGACTGAAGCCCAGAAATCAAATGCCTTGTCCTTGTCCCACAGTCGGTTGGGGCTCAAGGCAGGTCTAGACCTTCCAGCAAGGCTCTCAGCCCCTGAGGAGTCTTCCACCTGCTGGCCACACAGGATGTAAACAGAGAAAGATAATACTACCAAAATCCTAACAAAGAGAAGGGGCTGCTCACAGCCTGCTGCCATTTCCTCTCATACGAGGGATTTTATATAATTTTAGCAGCAGAATTCCACACCCTGCCACATACACTCTCTCTCTCTCTCTCTCTCTCTTTTAATGAGAAGCCTTATAAGGAACCACTATAGATTTAAAACATAACAGTTCTGCTCTGTTCAATTCTTGTAGGCTAGAGGGCATCAGCACTCTCCCTGCTGGTGTATGCTGCCCTGCTTCCCAGGTCTTTCCATGGGGCTCTTGCCATTCCTCTCCAAGGAATCCAAAGATCCTAAAGGAACAGTCTATAAGTTCCTGCACAGAACTTCCACACCTGTCATTATGTTGTGTTCATGCTCCCATTGGCTGCCTTCTTGGCTTCTAACACTCACCTCAGGTGCAATTAGATTTTGACTCCCAGCAGGTAGAAAGTTCAGCTCTAGCCAAACTGTGACTTCCTGAAGTTGTGCCTTGGACATAGCAAGGCACGTTCACCCATCACCTCACGTGAGTCTGAGAACTGTGCTCCATTTTGCAGATGAGGATCCTGAGACTAAGACAAGCTCCATGCCTGTGGTCCCACAGTTGGTAAGGAGTGGCCCCCACTGGAACCTGTGCTACCCGAACTGAAACCCACATTTCTAGTCTCAGGAGCCTTCTTATCCATACTCTCCCAGGCTCAACTTTGTGTACTTGGCATTCATGGGTAACACATCCCACTGCAGCAAGTCATTTGAATTCTCGAGACCTTTTACAAACTAGGCATGCCAAGTCTCCCACCGAGTTGTAATGAATCAGAAGCTAGGTCTGTGAGTCACAGCATCCTGGAAGGATGACCCACTGTTGCCTGGCACAAAGCACAGTAAAAAGCCCAGAGTCATTCCAGACCTCTGTGTCAACTCCCTCCAGCTCTGGGGCTGAAGACAGGGGACCCAATCCCAGACAGCCATGAATCTGGGCAGGACCTACTGTGTAGATCTCATCGGTCACCTTCAGGAGCTCCTTGTGCATCTTCAGACCAATCTCCTTGCTCTGGATTATGAAGAACAAACATCAGAGGAGAAGAAGCTTCAAGGTTTCATTTACCAGTTCCTTTTCAACACAGAAAGGTCAGGAGTGTCTGGGGTGGGGTGGAAGAGGCACAGAAATCAACATAAACCTCACAGACCTAGACCTGAATTCCTCACCTTGTGCCATGAAACAAATCAATAGAGGGAAGTTCCTTGCCAACAGGATTCCCTGGTCATATAAACTGGGGAAGCCTACACATGTGACTCTCAGTCACATGAGCATATTAAAGATGTGGGGAAGCCCCACAGAACCCTTCTTTAATTCTGTGTGTCCTAAGCTGACATGGCCAGAGTGTATGTTCCTTGTTCAGTCCTCATTAACAACACAAAAGTGGGGTTCCATAGAACACAGTTTAAGAAGCAATGATTCAGCATTCCAATCCCTTGTGAGAGTAAACAGTAACTCTTGGGTCCTCCAAGAAATGCCTTCCACCAGCAAATCAATGTCAACCTACTTCCTGAAGACTTTTCTTCCTTGAATAGGAATCAGCAGTTGGCCCCCACTTGGACATCAACCTCCTGGCTTTCAGGACCTAGTTACTGCAGATGCCTTAACCTAAGTTTCAGTTCAGACCCCTCCTACTGTGCTGGTCCCCTGACTTGCCTCATATCATCCTATCACTACCTGGACCTGACATGGTGGCAGGTCCACACTGTCACGGGAACAGGAACAGTCCAGGTGAGCAGAAAGTCCACTAGAACACCAGGTGAAACAGCTAGGTTCTCATTTCTGCTATCGGACCAGCTAATGTGTGGCCTTGGAAAGGCACCTCCCCTCTGTGCTTTAGTTACTGCATTGTAAAATAAAAAGCCTAAATTGAAACAGCACTTTCCAAAGCATGATACAGAGGTTACTGTTAGGTGCTACACTACAAAAAGGGACAGGGGTTTCTGTGATCACAGGCATTTGGGAAAAGCTGTATGAACAAAGGTAGACAGGCTTGCTTAGTGCAGGACTTTTCAGCATCTTTAATATCCTTATGTATGTGGAGACTTTCTAAGGGGAAGCTGTAGTATGTATTTTTGTTGCCCATAATCCTTTTTGTATGAGGTGACTTACATAATATTCCAGGACACAATTCAGAAAACAAAGAAAATTATCTCCAGGCTCCACACATCCCAGAGAGCCTTGGAGTCTTTGCTTTTTATTTGTGATTATGGTTTTGGTAAATACTCTCTGCTATGGTCTGAATGTTTGTGTGCCCCCCAATATTCATATGTTAAAATCTTAACCCCCAAGGTGATGGTATTAAATATTCTTTGCTATGGTCTGAATGTTTTTTCCCCCCAAAAATTTTTATGTCAAAATCTTAACCCCCAAGGTGATGGTATTAGGAAGTGAGAGGTCTTTGGTAGGTGATTAGGTCATAAGGGTAGAGCCCTGAATGGGATTAGTGTCCTCATAAAAGCAGCTTCAGACATCTCCTTCACTCCTTCCACCATGCAAAGACAAAGCAAAAAACTACCCACTATAAACAAGGAGGTGTGCTTTCACCCCCCAAAATATCTGCCAGCACCGTTATCTTGGACATCCCAGACTCCAGAACTGTGAGAAATACATTTCTGTTGTTTATAAGTTACCAAGTCTACAGTATTTTATCACAGCAACCCGAAAGGACTAAGACATTATCCCTGTTTGCCTAGAACAGTGTGTTAAGATTCCATATTGAAAATGGGAGCCTTGATCTCTGTTCCCTGAACAGCTGAGGCCTCCTGTTCTCCCTTTCAGGTTCCTCAAATATCTGCTAAAAGGCAGAGACCAAACTTCCTCTCACCCCCACACAGATCAGGAGCCTCTGAACCCAGTGGTAGCTGAAGAAGGCTTAGTATCAGAATAATGCCTTCTCAAACTCCTTCTCTTAGCCCTGCAGCCCTTCCTGTCAGCTTCTGGGCCAGGATTACAAGAATCGCCCCTCTGAAGGTAGTCTTGGGTTGCAGTGCCTCTTTTAAGAGACAGCTGACTTTCGGCAAGATGGCGACAGGTCAGCTTGGCCTATGAGACCCTCCACACAAAAGATAACACATAAAGACTCTAGATCTCTACTGGGGGCTACAGTTCCCTTTGTCAGCAGCCTGCTGTTCACACGGAGCTCAGCCATGGCCACAGCTCAAACATCAAGGTGGTCTGGGTGGCTGCTGCAGCTGTGGATGCCGCTGCAGCTGTGGACGCCACCGGCACCGCCACCACCACCATCACTGTCCAGCCATTGCCCTGCCTGTGCCTGAGGTGACCCACGACTTCAGACTGTGAAACCTACACAAGCAAGATCTACTGAGATTGCCGTTGCTACTACTGGCACCATCATGCCCCGCTTCTTGCCCAGAGACAGACTTGTGGAGCTCCTCCCGTGGGCCTTAAGGCTGTTGCTGCCACTGCCACACCACTCCCATCTCTAGCTGCCTCCACTCCTGGGCTAGCAGGTGCAGATAAAGATCAACTGGAGCAGTGAGATAGCACTACCTTCTGGCGATTTAAGGTAACAACACTGAAATGGGGAAAATAGAAGCTTGATAAATAGACACAAGCCAGATCTGAGTGGTGAACTGGGCAGGTGGCCAGATCTGAGCTGTCCTTCACAGTAGGGCAGGGGCAACTGACCCTAATAGTGAACAAATTTACCAGCTTGCAGGGACAGTTAGAAATCAGAGTAGAAAGGAGATCGGAATTAAATGACAAGTCTCAGAGTGTACTTGGTTGGTTCTGTTCATTTACGGACTTAATTCTATTGCTTTTGTTTTGTTCTTTTAAAAAAATTTCTCTGTAAACCCCATCTTTGTATAGAGAAATAGCACACCAATAAGGAGGTTGGTTAAATTGTACAGTAGCATCATTGTATGTTTTAGTTTTTTCGTATGATTGTTGGTTAGCTTGTAGTTGTGGTTTTATTGTTTTTAGTCTGTTTCAGTCTTTGTGTCCCTCTTTATTTGTTGGTATGCTCATCTGTTTTCCCTCTTACTCCCTCCTCTATCCACCCCCTCTTCCCCCACTGCCTGCTCCATTCTCGTCCCTCTCTTAACCTCATTTGGCTTTCATGGAGTAAACCTAAAGCCCCACTGCATAGACAGATTGCAAGCCCATGGGAAGTGCCTCAGATTATCCATACACCTGTCAGTGGAGACTGGGTTCTGCAGATAGATTCTGAATCACATCTTCCCCCTTAAGTAAATCTCAAAACTGAAAAAAGGACCACCCTCAACCTACAGTCCAACTCCAGAATTGAACAAAGCAAGAGGATATACAAAAAGAAGAATAGGAGATTGAACAAACAGAACTAAAAGGAACCCCTTCACCCCTGAATAACAGAATTAAAGAAGACAGGGAAGTGGAGGGAAGAAAAAAGTAGGGAGGAAAAATCTGCACAAATGAAGAAAAACCAGAAGAGAATATGCATCTCACACAGATCCCTGGTAGGTCAGACACTGAGGAAACAGACTTCAGAACACAAACAATGATGAGCCCCCAGAATAACTGGTCACATGCAACAAACCCAGACATCAAGATATTAATAGAGATAATTAAAAACTTGAGAAGAGAAGAGAGGAAAATGGGAAGGAGCTGATGACAGAAACAACAGAAGTAAAGAATACTGTGATGGAAACAAATAGCAAACTAATAAACATGGAAAGCAGAATTAGACAAGCAGAGGAAAGAAACACAGAGCTTGAAGACCAATACACAGAACTAACCCAAACTGTCAAAAACAAAGAAAAGAAGCTTCAAAAGACAGAACAAAAACTTCAAGAGATGAATGATCACTTCAAGAGAAAAAACACAAGAGTAATTGGCTTCCTGAGTTAGAGAGAGAAAAAGAGGCCACACTGGAACAAACATTTCATGAAATCATTCAAGAAAACTTCCCTCATCTCATCAGTGATGCAAAAATTCAAACACAAGAGATGCAGAGAACCCCTGCAAGACAACAAATGAGAAGACCAACTCCTAGACATGTAACAATTTGGCTAAACAAAGTAGGTATAAAATAAAAAATCCTAAAGGCGGCAAGAGAAAAAGGTCAGACTACCTACCAGGGAAGACTAATTAGAATAACAGCAGATTTATCTACAGAAACTATCCAGGCTAGAAGAGCTTGATGCCCTATCTTCAAAGTTCTAAAAGATAAACAATTTCAACTGAGAATAACCTACCCAGCCAAGCTGAGCTTCATCGGTGAAGGAGAATTGAAATCTTTTCCAGATATCCAATCTCTAAGAACCTACACTGCCACCAGACCACCTCTACAAGAAACACTTAAGAAAGCAATGAACACAGAAGAAAAGGAAGAAAGAACAATGTTCATCACAAAAGTACAGGCAAAAGATTAAAAACACACATGAACCAACTCCAAAACCAAAAGAAAGGCAACACACAAACAGGAAGAAGAACAATAACTCTGTAAGAACCTTATGATAGGGATCAACACTCACATTTCAATAATTAGCTTGAATGTGAATGGACTAAATGCACTGCTGAAAATACACAAAATGGCAAAATGGATAAAATATCACCAGGTAACAACCTATTGCCTTCAAGAGACTCACCTCACTAGAAAGGACACTCACAGACTCAAAGTAAGAGGATGGGAAACAAATTTTCAGGTGAATGAAACACAAAAGAAAGGAGTCATGATCTTAATCTCAGACAAAATACCCTTTAAGCTATCAAAAATATAAAAAGATACAGAAGGCCATACATAATGATAAAAGTTTCAATCCATTAACAAGAAATATCCATTCTAAACATATGTACCCAAAATAGGAGTGCCAACGTTCATAAAGCAGCTTCTAGGTAAACTAAAAAAAGATATTTATTCCAACACCATTATAGCTGGGGACCTCAATATCCCACTCACAACTCTAGACAGATCATCAGGACAAAAATCAGCAATAAGATCCAAAACCTCAATGTGACTCTTGACCAAATGGACTTAATTGAAACCTGCAGAACACTCCATTCAACGACCACAGAATATACATTCTACTCATCACCACATGGAATGTACTCTAAGATTGACCACATACTTGGCCATAAATCAAGCATAAGCAAATTCAAAAAGATCAAAATTTTGCCATGCACCTTCTTGGACCAGGGTGGAATAAAAATAAACATCAACACCAACAAGATTCCCCCCGAACCCACAAAGACATAGTCACTAAATAGCATGATGCTAAACAACTCCTGGGTCAATGATGAAATCAAAACAGAGATTAAAAGGTGCCTGGAAACAAATGAAAATGAAGAAACATCTTACGAAAATCTCTGGGATGCCATGAAAGCTGTAGTAAGAGGAGAATTCATCTCTACAAACACACATGAAGAAAATGGAAGGATCACAAATTAACAGTCTAACAAGTCACCTAGGGAAGCTGGAAAAGCAAGACCACAAAAACCCTAACTTCAACAGAATAATCCAGATCACCAAAATAAAAGCCCAAATCCAAGACATAGAAGACAAAATGATAATACCAAAAAATAAATGAAACAAAAAACTGGTTCTTTGAAAGGATAAACAAGATCAATGGTCCCCTAGCGAGACCGACCAAAAATAAAAGAGAAAAAGTCCAAATAAACACAATCAGAAACACAAAAGATGAAGTCACA
The DNA here is from genome assembly GCA_027257055.1 of Cephalopachus bancanus. Classification (NCBI taxonomy): domain Eukaryota; kingdom Metazoa; phylum Chordata; class Mammalia; order Primates; family Tarsiidae; genus Cephalopachus; species Cephalopachus bancanus. The sequence goes on from JAPVLO010002062.1 coordinate 74,772, forward strand.
TCTGATCATGACTTCATTAGAGATCATTAGATCATTAGAGACTACTATGTACACCTGTATGGAAACAAACTTGAAAACCTTAAGAAAATGGAGGACTTGCTGACATCACAGAACCTGCCTAGGTTGAAACAAGAAGAAATTGAGACCCTAAATAGACTGATAGCAATCAAGGAAATTGATTACATAATAAGAAAACTACCTACAAAAAAATGCCCTGGTCCAGACGTTTTCCAACAGAACTCTATAAGACATTCAAGGAGGAGTTGATACCAATCCTACTGAAAGTATTAAAGGTGATTGAGAAAGATGAAACTCTCCTCAAATCATTTTATGAAGCTAACATCACATTGATACCCAAGTCAGGTAAAGACCTTACAGAGAAAGAGAACTACAGGCCAATATCTTTGATGAACATTGATGCTAAAATTCTCAACAAGATCCTAGCAAACTTAATTCAACAACACATCTCAAAAATCATCCATCATGACCAAGTAGGCTTCATCCCAGGGATGCAAGGTTGGTTCAACATTCGCAAGACAATAAATGTAATTAAAAACATCAACACACGTCAGAACAAAAACCATATGATTATATCATTAGATGCAGAAAAACCTTTAGATTTAATCCAGTACCTCTTCTTGATAAAAACCCTCAAACATCTAGGCATACATGGAACATACCTCAAAATAGTAAAAGCCATCTATGAGAAACCCACAGCCAGCATACTCCTAAACAGACAAAAATTGGAACCATTTCCCCTAAAAACTGGAATAAGACAAGGATGCTCACACTCTCCCCTCCTGTTCAATATAGTATTGGAAGTCCTGGCTAGAGCAATCAGAAAGGAAAAGGCAATCAGGAGTATCCAAATATGAAAAGACGAAATAAAGTTATCTGTCTTTGCAGATGACATGATCATGTATCTTGGATACCCAAGAGAATCTGTCAAAAGCCTGCTTGCACTGATAAAGGACTTTGACAAAGTCTCAGGGTATAAGATAAGTGTGCAAAAGACATCACATTTCTTCACACCAATAACAAACAGAAACCCAAATAAAAAGCACAATTTCATTCACAATAGCCACAAAAAAAAAAATGAAATACCTTGGCATCTTCCTAACTAGGAACGTGAAAGACCTTTACAATGAAAATTACAAAACACTGCTCAAAGAAATCAAAGATGACACAAACAAGTGGAAAAATTCCCATGCTCATGTATTGGAAGGATCAACATCTTACCTAAAGTAATCTACAGACTTAATGCAATATCCATCAAATTACCAGTAACATTCTTCTCAGAGCTAGAATAAACAATACAGGACTTCATATGGAAACACAAATGACCAAGAATAGCCAGAATAATCCTCAGCAAATAAAACAAAGCAGGTGGTATCACATTACCAGACTCCAAACTTCACTATAAAGCTACAATAATCAAAACACTTGGGGTTGGTACAGGAACAGGCATATAAACCAATGGAATAGAATTGAGATTCCAGAAACAAAACCTCAATTGCTCAACCAACTCATCTTCAACAAAGCCTCCACCACTTACCACTGCAGAGAGGAGAACCTATTCAGTAAGTGGTGCTGGGAAAACTGGCTGACCACATGCAGAAGACTCAAACAAGAACCCTATCTATCCCCATACACAAAAATTAACTCTAAATGGATCAGAGATCTAAATGTAAAACTTCAAACCACAAGATCCTTAGAAAATTCAAGACACACCCTTATGGAAACGGACTGGCATCCAATTCCTGAACAAAACCCAAAACTCATGGGCCATAAGAGATAAGATAGACAAGTGGGACCTCATTATACAGACAAGCTTCTGCAAAGCCAAAGAAACCATCAAGAGAGCAGGGAGACAGCCCACAGACTAGGAAAAAGTATTTGCCAACACCAGGTCTGATAAAGGCCTAACATCTTGGATCTACAAGGAACTCAAACATGCTGAAAAGAAAAAAAAACAAACAACCCCATTACAAAGTGGGCAAAATATATGAACAGACGCTTCACAAAAGAAGACTTATGAGTGGCCAACAGACACATGAAGAAATGTTCAACCTAACTAATCATCAAGAAGATGCAAATTATAACTACATTGAGATACCACCTAACTCCAGTCAGAATTTCCATTATCAATAACTCAAAAAATATCAGATGCTGGAGAGGATGTGGTGAAAAGGGAACACTTATGCACTGTTGGTAGGAGTGTAAACTAGTGCAACCTCTGTGGAAAGCAGTGTGGCAATTTCTAAAAGCTCTAAATATCAACCACCCATGTGACTCCACAATCTCCCTACTGGGAATATCCCCTGAAGAACTCAAATCACTCTATAAAAAAGATACCTGCACACGTATGTTTATTGCAACATTGTTCACAATAGCAAGAACCTGGAAGCAACCATGCTGTCCATCAAAAGCGGACTGGATTAAAAAATGTGGTACATATACATGATGGAATACTACACAGTCATAAAGAACAAAATCATGAATTTCACAGCAACCTGGATGGATCTAAAGTCTATAATACTGAGTGATCTTTCACAGCAACAAAGATCTGAGTATCACATGTTTTCACTCATATAGTAGACCTTGAACATCTATCGTAATATTGTAAGAAAAAGATTGACAGTGGTAGGAATCTATGGGGGGGGGGCAAGGAAGGCAAGGGCAGTGGGATTAATGGTAGTCAATATCTGTCTTGGGATCGGGGGGACACTACTTATCAACAAGGGTGCTTGTATGATGCATATTTGTATACCTAACCCTAAACTGTATACCATAATTTTAAAATAAAAAATATGTTTTAAAAAAAAAAGAGACAGCAAAAGACTCGGTGGCAATGCAGAGATCTGCTTAGACCTCCCTACAACTCAGGTGGTGAAAGAGAGAAGACTCAATACAAAATCACAACAGAACCTGTGCAGAACTTTTTGTGCAGAGGTCAATGGAGACTGTCAGCAGCATCTTGTGAATTCTGTAGTGGTGCTCTGTGAAGACGACTGCCTAGACTCATCTCTTATTCTCCATGATTCTCTCAAATGCACAGTCAGTGCCTCAATTTCTCCTGTGGCCTCTTGCTCATCACTACTGCCTCCAGATTCTCTGATACCCTCCAGTGACCTCCTGTCAGTCCTCAGACTCACCGACATCTCTGACACTGAAGACCCTGTTATGTGTATTATGATCTAACTTTTAAAATAGGAAATAAGTGTACATGGTTAAAGATATTCCAACAGCTAGTGAGATAAAACAGAAAGAATAAGTCTCCCAGCCTCCCAGAACCCCACCCATAGGCAACCGCTATGAAAAATTTCTTCTGAATTAGTCTATGGATAAACTCACCTATATTTGAATATCGTGTGTTCTCTCTTTACCCAAATGAAAACCTCTTATACACACATTTGAATCTTGCTTTTTTCACTTAACTGTGTATCCAGGAGATTTTCCCATCACAGCCCATGTAGCCTTTGCATCCCTCTTTTGCACAGCTTCTTGAGATTCCATATGCCAGATGTACCATGACTAATTTAACCAGCTTCTTAGGAATGAGCATTTATATTGCCTCCAGTCTCTTATTATTGAAAATAAGGATGCAGTGGACACCCTTATACCCTGTCACCATGCACGTGGGCAGACACCTCATCCTAGAAACAGCTCTTCCAGGAAGAGTCCCACCTTCAGAATTGCCTCCAGTCCAGCTACAGCTGGCTCCCCAACATGCTCCTGATTTCAGCTCCCATTTCCTGGTGACCAGCAGCCACGTATCATGTCCACAGGCCTCTCTCACAGGCTCTGTCCTGCATGACCTTGAGCCCAAGCTCAAAAACAAGCATCTGTAGCTGTTGTAAAACAATGTAGTCTAGATGTCCCCTCATCAATCAAATTCAAATTATCCAAAAGTGAACTTCTGAACTTACCCTGTCCTCTTGATTTTGGTCAAGGGAATTAAATCTTCCACGGTTTGTCAACTGTAAACCTGGGAGTCATTTGGGACACTTTTTGATCACTCCTCCTCAATCCAATCTGTCACTGTGTCCTGCCTTTAAGCTTCCCTTTGTTCTTTGCAGCAAGCAAGCTGTTTTCCACACCCAATGTAAATTCGTGTCCTTCCTACTTCCTAAGAAAGCCACAAATTTGCTCCAGAATTCATTCTTCCAGGAGAGTTATTCAAGGGAAGTCAACTCAAGATGACTGATTCTGGCATGTGTTATAAGCCCAGGGGTGAGTTTGTGACTTAACTGGAAGGAAGAGGAGGATTTTTCTGAGTGCTAGCAAAAAAAAAAAAAAAAAAAAAAAAGCATGTAGCACCAGTTGCTACCAGCAGATATAAGAGGAAGCAGCTGTAAGATGGCAGAGAAAAACAAGACTGGCTCCTTTAATGACCTCCTGAGCAACTGATTGGACTGAAAACCCAGAGCCTGCCTCCCAGTGAACTTTCACACCTCTGACTTTATAGGTTAAGGTACTTTCTGCTGGTTTTTTCTATTACTTGCAGCCAAAAGCAACCTTAGGGCTTCAGTCTTCTTTTCTGCCACCTGTTCCTAGCAAGCACATCATCACCCAGAACATTGCTTAACAAAGAAACAAAGTCTTGTCTCTTTGAACTTATAGTCTATCTGCATATCTGTGCCCATGGAATTTCCTAGAAATGTATTTTATCGTGTTTTGTTTGGCCATTTAGTGCTTTCAGAACATCTGGATACTTTCCCAAGCTTTTAAAATTAGGAAACTTCCCTCAGAAGTCCTGCTTTTTTGCTTCTCTGAAAACACTAGAAGACCCAGCAATGCCAATTCCCTGTTTCAAGCATGGTGGCCCCTTTGCATAGGGCTTGTGCTGTAGCTTGCCCAGTTGGCCTCAGTGTGCAGCTTCTCCTTGACCCTAGTCATGTCACCCATCTGGCCCATGGAGATCATTGACTTTAAGACCCAGAAAACAGAGGGGTCTCTCAAAGGAGGGAGTGGCCTCTTGTGCCTTTGTGGCCAATTCTTCACTAGCTTTGGTTCAGTGTGTGCAGGCATTTATGGACTACCTAGCAGATGCCAGTTCCAACTAGGCACTAAAGACACAAAGCTGAATGAGACTCAATCCCTGCTCTCAAGCGTTGTTGTATCAACAGGAGTTAGCATTTATGGAGCACTTTCCATACATTGAATACTGTCCAAAGTCACTTCCATATATTATCTCATTTAATTATTTTCATTTTATTTTTGAGTCAGAGGTCTTCCTCTGTTGACCAGGCTGGAGAGCAGTGGCACAGTTTTGACTCAACACAGCCTCTACCTCCTGGACTCAGGCAATCCTGCCTCAGCCTCCTGAGTTGTTGGGACTACAGGTGTGCACCACAATGTCTGGGTAACTTTTTGATTTTTGTGTAGAGAGGGTCTCACCATGTTGCCTAGGCTAGTCTCGAACTCCTAAGCTCCAACATTTCTCACTTTGGTCTCCCAAAGTAGCTGAGACTAAAGGCATGCACCACCAAACCCAGACTAACTTAAACACCTAGAGTAATAACTACAATTATCTCACTTAACAGATGAAGGATTGCTGGAGAATCAGAAGGATTGAGCAACTTGCACACAGATTACACACCGAGCTAGAATTCAGCTTCAGGTTAGTCTGGCACTCACAGTGATTTGCTATGGTCTACTTTCTCAGAGCCAGGTGTGAGATGCAGGCACACAAATGAAAAGAAGTCATTGCAATGCTATAATTGAGATGAGTCCAGGCTACAATGAAGGTGTGAAGGAGAAAATGCCCTCTGGACACCACCTCACTGTGGGATATATAGCCTCACCACCTGCATGGGACTCTGCATTTCTGGTCCCTGCCTCCACTCATAAACAGGTCTAGTACTGTTTATAGTATTCTTTGGTCCACCTGCCCTGCCATGATAGCCATCTCTTGCTTTTCCCTCCTTCCTTCTTCTAATAACAAGAGATGAAATATGGGTGGGACTGTCCCTGGCTCACCTGGTCACACAAGATGACCCATCAGTCAATAAGAATTGTTTAGGCTCAGTCAATAAGTATCTTCTCTGGGAGCATTCTCATAACCATTCTCTTACATCATCTCTCTTCTGGTCCTGCATTGCGTGTAGCCACCTTGCTAGCTCACCAAGGAGAGAGTCAGAGAGAGAGACAGAGCCTTTCAGTCCTGAAAGGACATAACATGGATTTAATATATCCAATGAGTAGTCATTTTAACATGGATTTAATATGCCCAATGAGCAGCTTATTTTGTACTAACTAGCTTTTCTATTTCAAGTATTTGCCTCCACCATGAGACCTAAGTTAACCTAATCAGCTCTTCATGATCTTTGTGACAGACAGACCCCACCACCATGGCAGCAATCATGTGACTAACCCACTCATGTGCCCGGTGTCCATCACCTGATGTCAATACCTGCATTTACTGGTTCTTTCAGCATGACGTAGAGCAGACCATGACCCATCACCTTAACAACCTTTCCCCATCAAAGAGAAGGATTAAAAGAATTCAAACACAAGCAGCCAGTCGCCACTGCCTTACTGGACTCTGGTGTGGCCATGTGCTCTTTGAGTTATCACCATCACTATATCTTCTGGCTTTGGCCCCCTTCCCTACCTTAGGGAGGGGAATCTTCTCTTTCTTTCTCTCTCTAATTTACTTTTAAAATAAACTATATTTTCCAATCTAACTTCTGTCTAATTCTTTGCATCTTTCACATGGCACCATATCACACACCAGACACCCACATTCCTAGCAGTCCTGACCTAACATTTGGAGGCACTGCTGGGACTATGACGAACAGGTCCCTACATCTAGAGATGCCTAAACAAGATTTACCTCTGGACTTCATCAGTTTACAGGACCCAATGCATTTTAATTTTTGCTTATTTGAAAAAGTACTAACATAATCCGTGCTTGTCAGTCTAAAGAAACCAAACAACCACTGAGTGAGAGCTTTCTGAAAACCCTTCACCAAGCACCAGCTTTTAAACAGTTCGTGCAAAAGGACTAATTTCCAAACAATTGGAGCACAAGTACTTAAAGGCCAGAACTCCAGCTTCAGAGTGTTTCCCATAATGCTGATCACAAAGACTTGCATAAAAAAGAGCTCTGCAATGCCTGTGAATAAGCACACTGATGCACGAAAGCACCACTAAACTAGAGAGAATTAAAAAGGTGGTTATCTTTTATCCTTATGTCTTTGCCCCAAACAACTCAAAAAACAAACAAACAAAAAGTCATTCATTCATGTCAAGATGCAACCAACTGACATTTTCCTTGACATAACAGTGCTGAGTGAAATCAATTCCTTTGCCATGAAAATTTTGACCTGTGTGACTTGATTTTATTTCCAGTGCAGAGCTAATCATGCTTTTGAGAGAAAACTCTCAAAACCCCTCCTGTAGGCCCTAGGACTCTATGAGCTATGTTTGAAAAACTCTATTTTTAAAGAAGTTTGTGTCTCTTTCTTACTCAAACTAACTCAAAGTTGGGTCATTTCCATTGCTGATGTCACCCCCCATGCTCCCCCACTCTTCCTCCCTCCCCCCCATATACACCCCTTTCATTTCTCCAAAAAAGCCCACCCTAAACAATTCTTTAGAAGGTTTTAAGGCAGGGAGAAAGGCGGACGCCTTTGTTAACTCTCAATTTTCTGTTCTGGACCTCTCTTCTATCTCATCAAGCCCTGCTATAGCCAGGCCTCTCTTTTCTCATTCTTTGTTTGAACAGATGTTCTCATGTTGGGTCACCTTTGGAGACATTCCATGATCTTACTAGTTCTGTACTTCCAAGCAAGCAATAGGAAACAAGTAAACACAACTGAACAACAATATAATAACTCTTTGTCTCTTTCAATCCGAAATCCTGACAGATCCCAGCCACTGCCTTTCCATACTCTGGCTTATTTTCTCACCAAATCACATAACTTGAGACCTACAGCTGCTCCTTATTGGAATATTTGATATATGAGATCAGTGACCATCTCCCATGTTTTTATTTCCAAAGCAGAGGCTTAAAAGGCATGTCTCAGAGTGATCACGCCCATCCAGTCTGTCCTAGAAGGTCAGTGTATCCTCAGCACAGCAGCTCCCACCCCTCGTCGCAGCTTTGGTTGCCAATAACTGGGTTGTCAGCGCCTTCCTATCGCCACCCTCTGCCTTTACACATCGTCCTTAGCCTGGTTTCTGCCCACCCTCTGTCCTGATCCTTGTTATTCTTCCCCCCTCCCTCCCAACTTCTTCCTTTCCCTGCTCCTGGACACCTCCTTGTTTTTCTTCCCTTCCCAGACTAATTTATATCTCCTGTTGGTACAACTCCAAGTGTTGTCATCTACTCATTTTTCAGGAAGCTAGAATGCAGATTCTATCCTAAACTCTTCCTCTGGCTGTTGAGACTGGGATATCGAAGTGCAAAGGAGCAGAAAGGAACGACACTGATGCACACCCAGGAGAACAGCCATGCACTGAGGCAACGAGCTTAGCATCGTGCCTGGCATTCCCGCTCTCTGCAATTACTCCCAGCATCACTCTGGGACGCTGTTTACACTAAAAACTTCATTTGCAGGATTGATTTCAATATCAGGCCTGAGGATAGCTGTGAACAAGTGACCTGGTGTGATCAGGGTAGGTATTTCTTAATCTCTACTGATGATACTAAATATTAATATCAATAACAATACTTATTATCAGTAATAGTAATGCTGAGTACTATTACTACTACTACCATTTATCATTAAGAATAGCAACAGGAAAAGTGGGGGCTGGGGGGTAGGATGGCAATCGCTGCACTGGTTGCCGGGAGCGGCCGTTGAGCCACAATTGCGGAGGAGTTCAGGGAAACAGCCGCCGGGACCCCTCCCCTATGCTCCCCTCGCCTCAGTTGAGAGGCACTGCGGCGGACCAGAGCGACCTTCCCCCGCGCTTCGTCCGGCTTCTTCGCCGCCGCGAGATGGGCGTGCTCTCCCGCCGCCCGGCGCCGCCGCCGCTCTGAGAAGTTAAAGAACATCTATAACAACAGTCTTTTATAAATTGAACTTTTCAAGAATTCTCTGAAGGAACCAAGTAGGATTTACTTACATCATGACTTAATCTGAATGCAAGAACAAGAAATAGGGTTTATCTCTAAATATAATGAAGGGTTGTGTGTAAACACTGACCCTGACTCAATTCTAATGAGCATTTTAGACATGAATTTTAGACATGAACCCATCGGCAAATGGGTTCAGATCGAGAACGTCAGTCTTCTGCTTCATCTGTAAGCTTACCTTCAGTCAGAAAAGCACCCAAGAAATGAAGAATTTCAATGGGCTCTCTGTTTCGGAGGAAAAAGGATAACAAACGTAAATCAAGAGAGCTAAATGGCGGGGTGGATGGAATTGCAGGTATTGAAAGTATACAATCTGAAATGTGTACTGACAAGAACTCCATTTTCTCTACAAATACCTCTTCTGACAATGGATTAACTTCTATCAGCAAACAAATTGGAGACTTTATTGAGTGCCCTTTGTGCCTTTTGCAGCATTTTAAAGATAGATTTCCTGATATAATGACTTGTCATCATAGATCTTGTGTGGATTGCTTACGACAATATCTAAGGATAGAAATTTCTGAAAGTAGAGTCAATATCAGTTGCCCAGAATGTACTGAACGGTTTAATCCCCATGATATCCGCTTGATATTAAGTGATGATGTCTTGATGGAAAAATATGAAGAATTTATGCTTAGACAATGGCTTGTTGCAGATTCTGATTGTAGATGGTGTCCAGCTCCAGATTGTGGGTATGCTGTGATAGCATTTAGATGTGCCAGCTGTCCAAAGTTAACTTGTGGGTGAGAGGGCTGTGGAACGGAGTTTTGCTACCACTGTAAACAGATTTGGCACCCCAACCAGACCTGTGATGCCGCTCGGCAAGAAAGAGCCCAGAGTTTAAGTTTGAGAACTATATGTTCTTCATCCATTAGTTATAGTCAAGAATCTGGAGCAGCAGCTGATGATATAAAGCCATGTCCATGATGCGCTGCTTATATAATAAAGATGAATGATGGGAGCTGCAATCACATGACATGTGCAGTTTGTGGTTGTGAGTTTTGTTGGTTGTGTATGAAAGAAATCTCAGATTTACATTATCTAAGTCCATCAGGGTGTACTTTTTGGGGAAAGAAACCCTGGAGCCGAAAGAAGAAAATATTGTGGCAGGTGGGAACACTGGTTGGTGCTCCTGTAGAAATTGCTTTAATAGAGGGCATTCCTATTCCGTCACACTGGTGGTTCATCCTTTGGCTTGCCTGAAGGTAAATCTAGTGCCACCAAGTGGTCCAAATAAGCAACAGCAGGAAAAAAATCAAAAAGTAAATTGCAGAAAAAAGGTAACATGAAGATAAATGAAACCAGAGAGGACATGGATGCACAGTTGTTGGAACAACAAAGCACGGACTCAAGTGAATTTGAGGCTCCATCCCTCAGTGACAGTATGCCATCTGTCACTGAGGGATGGAGTAGTGCTTATAACACTAGTGCCATTTATTTTATTTGATAATGCTTATTATGGTATTTGTATATTTGTTTGCATTCCAGTTTTGTTTGATAATGAGTGTGTAAACTGCATACGTGAAATAAATGTAAATACTAATGTAAAAAAAGAATAGTAACAATAATAACGATTGTTTCCCAATCTTTCAGCATGTGCCAGGCACAATGCTAACTCCTTTATTAGATACCCTCTCAGGTAAGCCCAAGATCAGCCCTTTATGGGAGGTTCTACTTTGACCGCACTTTGAAGATGAGGACACAGAGGCTCAGGAAGGGTGATTAATGTGCCCAAGTCACAGAGCTAGTAAATGCCACATTCTCAGCCATCCAATGGGGAAAGCTAGCACCCTAAGCACCTTAGGGGTTTTTCTTTCCAAACATTTACAAATAATTTGAAAACATGAATACTCCTCTGCCGTAATATAGAAAACAAATCGATATTTACAAGGCTGTGCTTTAGATCACCATAAATACAATGTCCAGTGCTATTATGCAGAATCTCCTCTTAACTGTGACTTAGTCCGGGTCCCAACTCTTGCTTCTAGGCCAAGGCAGGTGGGATCGTGTGGAATTCAGGCAGGATGATGTGGAATGTTGAACCGAACCTCTATAGGTCCAGGAGTAATCTTTCTTGACTATGGCCCTGCTGTCAGGCTACCTTTTTTATTTTTTTCCATGAGTCTTATTCACAGATAAGAAGCTAATAGTTGAGGAGTGGGTGAGACCCAGCACAGCATGCACGTCATAGGAGGAGTGACAAGGCTGTCTTCCTAAAAAGCCAATCTATGAAAGCCTAAAGCTGCTCATTTTGAACGGTTTTCTCCCTCTCAACATGATCTCCAAGGTGACTATGGATGATTTTAGGCAAATTTGCTGGGTTTAAAGCATTATTAATCACTTTTTACTGCTGAATCACTGGCCCGAGACATCACTTTAACTTTCTTGTCATTTTTATTTCTGTTTCACTTGAACTGTTTGTGTATAGAATGTGAAGATGATTGCACTCACATTAAAAAATGTCTCCACCCATGTAATTCACCCATCTAACCACCACCTTTCTACCCACTGACCCATCCACTCATCTAGTCACCCACCCATCTAGTCACCCACCCAACCATCTAGTCACCCATCCATTCATTAATCCATCCATCTACACATTAACCTATCCATCTACTCATAACCCTCTCCTCATACATCCATTCATCCATCCATCCATCTACCTATCAAATCACTCATGTTGCCAGGTTTGGTGGCTCAGCCTATAATACCAGCACTTTGGGAGGCTGAGACAAGTGGATTGCCTGAGCCTGTGGATTCCAGACCAGCCTGGGCAACTTGGAAAGACTTTGTCTCTACAATTAAAAAAAAATAGCCAGGCATGGCAGTGCACACCTGTAGTTCTGGTTACTTGGAAGGCTGAGGCAGAAGGATTGCTGGATCCCTGAAGGTCAATGCTGGGGTGGCCATGAGCATGCCACTGCACTACAGCCTGGGCAACAAAGTGAGACTCCAACTAAAAAAAATACCAATTTACTCATTGACCCATCCATCCATCCATCAGCCTATCTAATCACCCATCCACACATCCATTCTTCCTCTTCTCCCTTCCTTCTCATTTCCATATCAACCTCCCTGACCCAAGTCCCATTATCTTTAACTACTAATATGTATATAAATGTGTATGCATGATAATGCCTAACTGCACTTCTTCAGTCCAGCTGCTCTCTTTTCCAAGCCAGCAAATATATCATGTCAAATTAATCATCTTTAAAATTGGCTTTGATGACTTCATCACCTATTCAAAAACCTTAAAAGGATTTCTAATGTCTACAAGATAAAACCCAGCTTCCCAGTCTGACACTCATGAGCCTCCTTGACCTGTCTCCAACCTGTCTTTCCTTATTTTTATCCTTAATTTCACTTCCCCAATGTCTAAAACATGCAGAAATGTAGAGAGAACAATAACAAACACCCATGAACATGCCACTCAAATCAGATAACTGTTAGGATTTTGCCATTTTTCCTTCAAAATTATTTTTAGGAAGCAAAATGTTATAGATACGGCTGAAATATTCCTGGTCTCCTTCCTTCCTCTCTCTTCCTCAATTACTACTTGAGGCTGGTGTGTATTCTTATGTGGTCACGTTTGTATAACTTTATTTCAGCCAGGTGTTGAGCCATATGAACAACATAAACTATTCATCTGTGTTCCAAATTTTATAAAAAATATCATACTATACTTTGCTTTTTTTCACCCAACTTTATGTTTTCAAGTTTTATTCACATTGACACTTGTAGAACTAATTCCTTCATCTTAATTATTGTATACTATTCTGTTGTGTGACTATGCATAGCCTATTTAACCATTTTCTTCATAATGGACCTCTAGGTTATTTCCCTTTGTTTCTTTACTATAAACACCACTGCAGCAAACATCCTCATATCATTGTTGTGTGTGTACAGGTATACTAGAAGATCTTTGGGCTATACTTAGACATGGAATTGTTGAGTCACAGGGTCTACACCTCTACCTTCACTGTTATTAGGTACAGCCTAATTGTACTCCAAAGGGCCTGGAACAATCAACATGTTCGCTATAAATATATGAGAGTTCCTAATGCTCCACACTCTCACCAGCATTTAAGATTGTTTTACCAATCTGCAGGGAGTCAAACTGTATCTCACTTTGATTTATTTTACCTTCCCATGATCACCAGTATGTATGAGCCTCTTTTCTTATATTTCTGAACATTTTTTTTTAATTTTTATTTTTTTTTTAGTCAATATTTTTTATTATGATGTTGTGGAGTACAGTTAAGGGTTAGGTATACAAATACATTTCATTCAGGCACCCTGTTGATAAGAGGTGTTTCCCCATCCCCAGACAGATATTTGCTACTGTTAAACCCATCTCTCTCCCCCCATATTTTCCCACTACTGTCAGTCATTTTCTTATAGTATTACATTAGATGTTCAAGGTTCATTATATGAGTGAGAAAATGTGATACTTGGATCTTTGTTTCAGTAAGAGGTTACTCAGTATTATAGACTCTAGTTCCATCCAGGTTGCTGCGAAATCCATGATTTTGTTCTTTTTTATGGCTGCGTAGTATTCCATCATGTATTTGTACCACATTTTTTAAATCCAGTCTTCTTTTGATGGGCAGCATGATTGCTTCCAGGTTCTTGCTATTGTGAACAATGCTGCAATAAACACATGTGTGCATGTATCTTTTTTATAGAGTGATTTGAGTTCTCCAGGATATATTCCCAGTAGGGGGATTAAAGGATCATATAGGAGATTGATATTTAGAGCATTTAGGAATCACAACACTGCTTTCCACAGAGGTTGCACTAGTTTACACACCCACCAACAGTGTAGAAGTGTTCCCTTTTCATCACGCCCTCTCCAGCAGCTGTCATTTTTTGAGTTGTTGATAATTACCATTCTGGCTGGAGTTAGGGAGTATCTTGGTGTGGTTTTGATTTGCATCTCCCTGATGATTAGTGAGGTTGAACATTTATTCATTTGTCTGTTGGCTGCTTGGATGTCTTCCTTTGTGAAGTGTTTGTTCATATCTTTTGCCCATTTTATAATGGGGTTGTTTGTTTTTTTCTTTTCAGCATGTTTGAGTTCCTTGTAGATCAAAGATGTTAAGCCTTTATCTGACCTGGTGTTAACAAATACTTTTTCCGAGTCTGTAGGCTGTCTCCCTGCTCTCTTGATGGTTTCTTTGGCTTTGCAGAAGCTTGTCAATTTAATAAAGTCTCACTTGTCTATCTTCTCTCTTATGACCTGTGGGTTTTGGGTTTTGTTCAGGAATTGAAGGCCAGTTCCGATTTCCATGAGGGTATGTCCTTCATTTTCTAAGGTTTTTATGGTTTGAGGTTTTACATTTAGGTCTCTGATCCATTTGGAGTTAACCTTTGTGCATGGGGATAGAAAGGGGTCCTGTTTCAATCTTCTGCATGTGGACAGCCAGTTTTCCCAGCACCATTTACTGAATAGGTTCTCCTCTCCCCAGTGGTAGGTGGTGGAGCCTTTGTTGAAGATAAGTTTGTTGAGAAATTGAGGTTTTGCTTCTGGAATCTCAATTTTATTCCATTGATCTATATGCCTATTTCTACACCAATAACAAGCTGTTTTGATGATTGTAGCTTTATAGTAAAGTTTGAAGTCTGGTAATGTGATACCACCTGCTTTGTTCTTTTTGCTGAGGATTGCTCTGGCTATTCTTGGACATTTGTGTTTCCATATGAATTCCTGTGTTGTTGTTTCTAGGTCTGAGAAGAATGTTGCTGGTAATTTGATGGGTGTGGCATTCAATTTGTAGATTGCCTTAGGAAAGATGGACATCTTCACAATGTTGAATCTTCCATTCCACGAACATGGAATATTTTTCCACTTGTTTGTGTCATCTTTGATTTCTTTGAGCAGTGTTTTGTAGTTTTCATTATAAAGGTCTTTCACGTCTCTGGTTAGGAAGATGCCAAGGTATTTCATTTTTTGTGTGTGGCTATTGTGAATGGAATTGTGTTTTTATTTGGGTTTCTGTTTGTTTATTATTGCTGTAAAGAAACACAATTGTCTTTGACATATTTATTTTGTATCCTGAGACTTTGCCAAAGGCCTTTATCAGTGTAAGGAGGCTTTTGACAGATTCTCTTGGGTTTTCAATGTACACAATCATATCATCTACAAAGAGAGATAACTTGACTTCCTCTTTTCCTATTTGGATACCCCTGGTTGCCCTCCCTTCTCTGATTGCTTGAACCAGGACTTCCAATGCTATGTTGAATAGGAGGGGTGAGAGTGGTCATCCTTGTCTTCTTCCAGTTTTCAGGGGAAATGATTAAAATTTTTGTTCATTTAGGAGTATGTAGGCTGTGGGTTTCTCACAGATGGCTTTTACTTTTTTGAGGTATACTTCCCATATGCCTAGATGTTCAAGGGTTTTTATCAAGAAGGGGTGATGGATTTATCAAAAGCTTTTTCTACATCTAATGATATAATCATGTGGTTTTTGTTTTGACATCTGTTGGTATATTTAATTACATTTATGGTTTTACGAATGTTGAACCATTCTTGCATCCCAGGAATGAAGCCTACATGGTCATGATGGATGATTTTTGAGATGTATTGTTGAATCAGTTTGCTAGGATCTTGTTGAGAATTTTAGCATCTATATTCATCAAAGATATTGGCCTGTAGTTCTCTTTCTTTGTTGAATCTTTACCTGGCTTGGGTATCAATGTGATGTTGGCTTCGTAAAATGATTTGGGGAGGGTTCCATCTTTTTCAATTGCCTGGAATACCTTCAGTAGGATTGGTATCAGCTCCTCCTTAAATGTCTTGTAGAATTCTGCTGGAAAGCCATCTAGACCAGGGCTTTTTTTGTTGGTAGTTTTCTTATTATGTAGTTGATTTCCTTGATTGCTATTGGTCTATTTAGGGTCTTAATTTCTTCTTGTTCCAATCTACTTAGGTTATATGATGTCAGAAAGTCCTCCATTTCTTTAAGGTTTTCAAGTTAGTTTCCATAAAAGTGTACCTAATAGTCTCTAACGATCTTTTGTATTTCTTCATGGTCAGATGTGACTTCATCTTTTGTGTTTCTGATTCTGCTTATTTGGGTTTTCTCTTTTTTCTTGGTCAGTCTGCCTAGGGGACCATCGATCTTGTTTATCCTTTCAAAGAACCAGCTTTTTGTTTCATTGATTTTTTTGTATTATCTTTTTGTCTTCTATGTCCTGGATTTGTACTTTTATTTTTGGTGATTTAGATTCTTCTGCTGAAATAGGGTTTTTGTGGTCTTGCTTTTCCAGCTTCCTTAGGTGACTTTTTTGGGTGTTAATTTGTGTTCCTACCATTTTCTTCATGTGCGTTTGTAGGGATACATATTCCCCTCTTATTACAGCTTTTAAGGCGTCCCAGAGATTTTGGTAAGATGTTTCTTCATTTTCATTTGTTTCCAGGTATCTTTTGATCTCTGTTTTGATTTCATCATTGACCCAGGAGTTGTTTAGCATTATGCTGTTTAGTGTCCATGTCTTTGTGGGTTTGGGGGGGACCTTGTTGGTGTCAATGTTTATTTTTATTTCACTGTGGTCCGAGAAGGTGCATGGTAGAATTTCGGTCCTTTTAAATTTGCTTATGCTTGATTTATGGCCAATTATGTGGTCAATCTTAGAATACATTCCATGCGGTGATGAGTAGAATGTGTATTCTGTGGTCATTGGATTGAGTGTTATGTAGGTGTCAATTAAGTCCATTGGTCCAGAGTCACATTGAGGTTCTGGATCTTCTTGCTGATTTTTTGTCCTTATGATCTGTCTAGGGTTGTGAGTGGGGTATTAAGGTCCCCAGTTATGATGGTGTTAGAGTCAATATCTTTCTTTAGTTTTCCTAGAAGTTGCTTTATGAACGTTGGCACACCTATGTTGGGTGCATATATGTTTAGGATAGATATTTCTTTTTGATGGAGTGAACCTTTTATCCTTATGTTGTGACCCTCTGTATCTTTTTTAATTTTTGATAGCTTAAATGGTATTTTGCCTGAAATTAGGATTGATTTCTCCTCCTTTCTTTTGTGTTCCATTTGCCTGAAAATTTGTTTCCCATCCTCTTACTTTGAGTCTGTGTATGTCCTTTCTAGTGAGATGGGTCTCTTGAAGGCAGTATATTGTTGCCTGGTGATATTTTATCCATTTTCCTATTTTATGTCTTTTCAGTGGTGTGTTTAGTCCATTCACATTCAGGCTAATTATTGAAAAGTGGGAGTTCATCTCTATCATAGAGTTCTTATAGAGTTGTTGCTCTTCCAGTTGTTTTGTTTTTGTTTTTTTGTCCGTCTTTTGGTTTTGGGGTTGGTTCATGTATATTTTATTCTTTTCCCTGTACTCTTGTGAAGAAAGTTGTTCTTTTTTCCTTTTCTTCTGTGTTTAGCACTTTCTTAAGTGTTTCATATAGAGGTGGTTTGGTGGCAGCATAAGTTCTTAGGTATTGGATATCTGGGAAAGATTTTAATTCTCCCTTGCTGATGTAGCTTAGCTTTGCCGGGTATGTTATTCTTGGTTGAAATTGTTTATCTTTTAGGACTTTGAAGATAAGGTTTCAAGGTCTCCTAGCCTGCAGGGTTTCTGTAGATAAATCTGCTGCTATTCTGATTGGTCTTCTATGGTAGGTGATCTGGTCTTTTTCTCTTGCTGCCTTTAGAATTTTTCTTTTATGCCTACTTTGTTTAGGCGAATTATTATGTGTCTAGGAGTTGTTCTTCTCATTTGTTGTCTTGCAGGGGTTCTCTGTATCTCTTGTGTATGAATTTTTGCATCACTGATTAGGTAAGGGCAGTTTTCTTGAAAGATCTCATGGAAAGTTTGTTCCAGCATGGTCTCTGTCTCTCTTTCTGCTTCAGGAATGCCAATTACTCTTAGGTTTGGTCTCTTGAAGTAATTGCTCATCTCTTGAAGGTTTTGTTGTCTTTTTGAGTTTGTTTTCTGTGTTTTTAAGAGTTTGGGTGAGTTCCATAGTTTGGTCCTCAAGCTCTGAGATTCTTTCTTCTGTTTGGGTAATTTTGCTTTCCATGCTTCTCAGTTTGTTATTTATTTCATTCACAGTATTATTTATTACTGTTATCTCAGATATCAGCTCCTTCCTAGTTTCTTCTTGTGTCTCCTCAATTATTTTTAATCTCTCCATTAATGTCTTGATATCTAGGTTTGTAGTTTGAGACCCTTCATTCTGGGCGCTCTTCATTGTTTGCATTCCGAAGTCAGTTTTCTCAGTGTCTGCCCTCCCAGGTGTCTGGGAGAGACCCATACTCTTCTTTTGGTTTTTCTTCATTTGTGTGGATTTTTCTCTTTTCCCCCCTTTCCCTCCCCTTCTTTAATTCTGTTTTTGAGGGAAGGTGGAGTTGCCTTTATTTCTCTTCTGCAATCCTGTTCTTCCTTATGAGGGTCTTCTGGCTTTGTTCACTTTTGAGGTTGGAGTGTAGGCTGCAATCTGTACTTTTTGCAGTTTTGAAATTTAATTGAGAGGGAAGCTGTGGTTCAGAATGTACCTGCTGATTCTAGCATCCACAAACTGGTGTATGAGTGCACTGGAACCTATTTCCCTCTCCCTTACAATCTGTCCATTCAGCAGTATGTAGTCTTGGTTCCTAGATTAAGATGGGGGTATAAAAGAGGAAAATAATGGAGGAAGGTGGGGCCAATAGGAAGTTAGAGAGAGAGAAGAGTGAGAGGGAAAACAGACATATGTACCAACTATCACATGAGAAAGAGATACAAGGCCAGAAAGAAGTGAAAAAAGATATAATAAGATTCCCTAAAGAATACTGATAGCTACACAGAGACAGACCAATGTAATCATGAAACAGTGTAAATCAGAAGGCAAACAACAAATGTGATCAAAATAAACAGTCAAAATGATAAAATCATAAGTCACAATAAGAGATCAGACTAAATCACTTCACCTCTGATCTCCGGCCTCTCCCATTTGTTTTTCATTGCAGATAGCTAGATTTACTCACAGTTTGTTTTTGGCTGCCTGGGAGTTGCTTTTATCTGATTCAGCTTAGGGATGGAGCTTTGTCTCCTGTCTAGCGATGTTACCTTAGGAACTGAGGTGGAATTTGTTGATAGGTTGGCAGGGCAATGGAAATCTCTGCCTGGAGTAAGGCAGAGGCAGATTCTCTTTCATAGATCTCTTTCTCTCTGCTTGTTTGGGTCCCCAAGCTTGGGGTCATGTGCTGAGTGCCTCAGCCAGGGTGGGCCCAGAGCTCCAGAGATCCAAAGCTCCAATGAGCAGGTGGTGAGCAGTGAGAGTGGCCCTGGGCCCCCCACAGGATACTTCATCCAGGAATCAGACCGGTTTCTCTGAGGGGTGGGTGCCCAGAGCCTCCCTGAGTGACCAGCGGCTTGCTGCTGGGTGCCAGGTGAGAGATGATGTAGCCAGGGAGCTAACTGAGACCCAAGGCTCCCACACATATGGTGGAACAGCAGCAGCAGGGGGCCACAATATGCGATCCTGCATGAGACTGAAGTTCCCCAGGTCTCAGACCAGTGTGGCTGGTGGTGGGCTGGGGGATGGGGGAAGAAAGGTAAGATTCTTTTTGGGAACTCATGTTCAGAGAATCTCACAAGTTCACCTATGCCATTGCCATCTTGTTCCCCCTCCCGATCATATAAGTTTAACTTCTGTGATTTACCTATTTATAACTCCTATCCATGTTTTTATGGCATTATTTGCCCTTCTCATATTAATTTTTAGAACTGATTTTACATTCTATGTATTAACCTTTTGTTAATTCTGTATATTCCAATTATCTTCTCCTTGTATGTATCTTCTATTTATTTATTTGCTTGTTTTTCTTTTATGGAAGGTTTTTTTATTTTAAGATGATGGAATTTATCAATATTTTCTTTAATTTTTGTGTGCTTTGAATTTTTTTTTTTTTTTTAGAGACAAGTTTTCACTATTTTGCCTCGACTGGTCTCAAACTCCTAGGTTCAAGCAATCCTCCTACCTCAACCTCCCAAAGTGCTGGGATTACAGACATGAGTAACTGGACCCAGCCGAAAAGTTTTAAATTGTTGCTTTTATCTTTAGCACTTTAGTCTATCTGGAATATATTTTTGTAAACTAAGATACACCTTTTTTTCATATTAAAAACATATATGTATATATGTCAGTGATAGATGTACAAAATCAGCTCTTACAAATAATAAGAAAAGGACCATTTGTATACCTAATCCTGAATTGTACCTCACATATTCAAAGGAAAAAAGGGTGAATGATCAATTGAATCAGCTCAATTTACTAGTCGTCTATTCCCTCTTATTTGTAATGTACCCTGCCAAATACCCAGTGTGCATTTATGGAGGGCTTTGTTGCTGGGTTCTCTTCTCTCCTATTAATCTGTTTGGGTATCCCTGCTCAAGTACTGCCTGACTATCACTTTGGAGGAAGTCTTGACATCTGATAAGGTCAATTCTCCAATAAATACCAAAATATATAGATACCCTTACTGACTTAATTTTCTTATTGTGGTGTGATAAAATTAGAAATTAAAAACAATTAAAACTACAAAATGCCTAATTCTGACTAATTCATGGCAAAGAAGAAATTATAATAGAAATTATAAAATATTTTATCTGAATGACAGTGACAGCATCACTTATCAAAGTTTCTGGGATGCAGCTAATTTGTAGCCTCAATGGCACCAATTCTCAATTGTTCTTGTTTTCTAATGTATGCACTTAAATGATACGTTCTAACTGGATATGGCTGGTGCACAGGAACATTTTTAATTTTTTATATCAATCTTATACACGGCCATCTTGCTCAACCTCTCTTTAGTAGGAAGTAGGATTTGCTGTTGGCTTTGGTAAATACCTTCTATTAGGCCAAGGAAATTTCTGTTTATTCCAAATTTGATAAGAATTTGTATCTTAAAAGCTGAAAAGTTAGAAGCATGCCTTTGAACAGTCAAGGATTCTGCTTCTCTCCACACTGTGCTGGATGATTGTCCTAGCCAATACAATAAAGCAAGAACAAGAAATGAGAGGTTACAAAAGAAGAGACAGGACTACCATCATTCAGTACTAATCAGCAAATAGGTTCCAGGGCATATTTTCTTATTTCTGATCCCTTGTTTAACCTATATGCCTTGAATAAAATATTCTTTCATCCCATCTCCAATCTTAATTCTTACTATGTTCAGTCTCATTCTCAATAATCTTCCTAATAATAGCTAATATTTATTGATTGCTTCCTGGTACCAGGTAGGCATTTAATATTATTTCTTAATCCCTAAAACAACCTTATGAAGGTTATTATTAGCTCCATTTTGAAAAATGAATACACTCAGAGAGTTTAAGGGATTACACGGTGCTCAAAGGGCTGGAAAGTAGCAAAACAGAGGTGGAGCCAGAGCCTGTCCCTAACCCAGGCCATTGCACTGGACTGCCTATCTTTTCATGATAGGGAACCCAGACTTTTCTGCCTACTTGCCTCTGCCTTAATCTGGATTCTCTCTCTCTTCCCCCAAATCTTTGTATATCTGTTGTGGACACTGCAAGTCACTGCTCAGCTCCCCTTCAGTACTGAAGAACTTATTCCCCCAACTGTGAAACATGCAGGTGACAGATACCCCCCGCTGTCAGTCCTCTTTGGAACTTCCCTGGCTGTAGAGGCATCTGCCCAAGCCCACACCACTTTCTAGAGGCAGCCTACATCCAATGGCTACTCAACCTGAGGGTTAAAGGCCCAACCTGAGCAACACAGCTGAGGTCAACTCTGAAGAGCCACCCCAGTTTTCCAGGAGGTCATTGGGGGCCTTCTTTATGATTCACTGTAGCACAGTTTCTCCATTTGCTGACTCCTGCTTTTTCCCCCCTTTTCTTCTGCAGGTGAGAATCCCAATAGTTTCCTTTACTTAACCCTGCACTATATATGTGGTCTCAGAGTCAGCTTCCTAGGGAAACCAAGATGTGATAGAGTCTAATCCTTCAAGGCATGCTTCAAATGCTGCCTCTCAATACCAAACCTTCCCTGAAACTTCCAGCCCTGATTAGACATTCTCCTCCCTTGGAAGGAATATATCTTGTGATGACCATTCCTCTCCACTGTGTATGAATGCATTGCTAGTTCATGCCTATGTCAGATTTCGTGTTGTACTATGAGCTCCTTAAGGAAGGGGGAAGGGCATTGTGTCTGAGTCATTTCTCTATCTTCTATAACACCTGCCTTTTTTTAAGGTGTGGAGTACAATTCAGGATTAAGTGTACAAATATTCCTTATGCAGGTACCCTTGTTGTTGAGGTGTGCCCCTCCCTCCCCTGGCAGTTCTCCTCAACTGCCAATCCCATCTCTCCATGGCAGTGTCCCATACTGCCAATTCTTTCTTATAGTTTTATGATAATTGTTCAAGGTCCTATAGCACCGGCTTTTACCTCTGAGTATGAGTTCTGGGGTTGAACACATCTGAATTCAAACCCCTGCTCCACTCTTATTGGCATCAATTTCCTCATCTGTAAAATGGGGGGTGATGACAGCATCTTCCTCTTAGAGTTTGAGAATTCAATTCATATAAACTTCTAAGCTCAGAGTCTGGCAGACAGAAAGCACTCACTGTTTGCCATCTACAATTACTGTTTACCTACTGTCATGATAGCACTAATATATGTTTACTGAATAAGCTGGGAATGCCTGGTGATGACCAGCATAGAAGTCTCTACTGGCAGAGTGATTGTTTACTACTTCATCTTCCTGGGAGACCGAGGAGATTGGCTGAAAGCTCCTCATTCCCTCATCCATTGGTAGTGTGCCCACTTTGTTCTCTTTCTCTCCTTCTTTCTCTGTCTCTGTCTCTCTTGCCATACAGGCCTCAATGCTGGACCCTCCAGCACGCAAACCCTCACTCTCTCCAGCAACCAAAAAACTAGCAAACTTAGCTCTGAATCCAAGGCCACTGGTACATTTGATCTTGGTTACAAAGCAAGACAATTAATGGATACAAAAAGTCCTGATTTATTTATGAAATGCAATGGACATCTTTAAGGCGAGAATGAAAGACTCACTTGAGCCCAAGTCCTTGTTGCCACATGGTGAAAGGCTCATTCAAACGCAAGCCCCTACACACCCTCTCTTCTCTGCTGAGCGTCTTTCCTCATTAGCGCTTCATCCCAAACACCACAGCTTCCAACAATCAAATTCACATCGTGGCCAGGACAAGTAATTAAATTATCCAGGCTCGGTGGCTCAGCCTGTAATCCCGCACCTTTGGGAGGCTGAGGTGAGTGGATTGCCTGAGCCCGCGGGTTCGAGACCCACCTGGGCAGCGAGACCTCATCTCTACAATAAATCAAAAAATCAGCCGGGCGTGGTAGCGTGTTCCTGTAGTACCAGCTACTTGGAAGGCTGAGGTGGAGAGATCACTGGAGTCCAGCAGGTCGAGGCTGCAGTGGCCAGGAGCGGCCACTGCACTCCAGTCTGGTTGACAGAGTGAGACTCCAACTCAAAAAAAAAAAAAATTCTGCAGGCATCAGAGCATAGAATAATGGACAGCTATTGTTAAGGAAGCCAAAGAAAACAGAATGAGGCTGGAAATGGAATGGGCTTCAGGGTCCAGTTTCAGAGACAGTTGGGGTGGGAACGGAGAGCAAGTGGGATGCAGACTGACCCTCTCAGCTGAAATGGCACGTGGGGTAGGAGTCAGTCCTGGAGCTGGAGAAAAAACCTGAGTTTGAGGCCTACTCTGTGCTTTCAAAATATGGGCCTCAGTTTCCTCATCTATGAAATAAGAAGGTTGGACTAGGAGTCATTCTCCATGTGTGGTCCCCGGACCAGTAGCATCGGTATCACCCGGGAATCTGCCAGAAATTCAGATTATCAGGCCCCACTCAGACCTACAGAATCAGAAACTGTGGGACTGAGGCCTGGCAGTCTGCATTTAACAAGCCCTCCAGGCGATTCTGATGCGTGCTGGTATTTAAGAACGACTGTTAATAATTTTTAAAGATGAGACCACCAATTCAAATCCATAAAGGGCCAGGGTGGTAAAATAAAGGAGCCCAGTAGGTGAAACACACCAGACAACACAAGGACAGCGGGCCAGGGGCAAGAGTGTGCCCAGCCTGACAGGGCTGGCAGCTGCTCATCTGTAGCTTCTGCCAAGAATAAGCCTCTTGGATCTGGGAATCTCAGGGCTTCTGCTTTTGCAAGAGAAATATAACATTCTGATTTTACGTGAAATCTCCAAATTTTAAAATGTGGATTTAACATTTCTTAACCTAATGCGGAACAAGAAGACCATGCTTCAGAGTCAAATTCAGTTGTGGACTGCCATTTTGCAGCCTCTATTCTGAGGTTTCCTTGACCTCCCTCATGATACACTCTACCCACTGTGCTGTTTCCTTTCTTCAGACCATGAACTCCCAAACTCCTATTTATAGAAGGCAGACTCCTATTCATCCTTCAACACCCAACTTTAGGGTAACTGCCACCATGAATTCATTCTCAACTCTCTGCTCCACTTTCTACCTCTCCACTAAGAAGGCAGAGAAGAATCAAACACAGGCCAAAGAACTGACATACAGAAGAAGGTAACACAGAGGAGGAAAGATATGGAGACATTACAAACAGGCTTTTCCCACAGAGGAGGAATTAGGCCCCATCAGAAGTTACCTTCCTGCTGCTTGAAAATTCTCCCAAATAAGAATACCAGTCCTATTTGACCAGAATCTAATTAATTGAAGTTTAATATAATAAATATAAAGAAGCACAAATACTGAATTCATAGACTAGATTAAAAAACAATTGATACAAAAACACCTTGGGCTTTTT
This sequence comes from Cephalopachus bancanus, assembly GCA_027257055.1. Taxonomy (NCBI): domain Eukaryota; kingdom Metazoa; phylum Chordata; class Mammalia; order Primates; family Tarsiidae; genus Cephalopachus; species Cephalopachus bancanus. The sequence continues at coordinate 99,650 of JAPVLO010002062.1, forward strand.
GCTGACTGAGAGTTCAGAGCATGCCGATCATGTAATAAACTATCATCAAAAAGAAAAACAACTGCAAAGCTCTCATTAATTGAAAGAAATTGTCTAGACAGCCCTACTCTGCTCTGAGCTGGTCAGACATTCCTAGAGTATTCTGGTTCATTCTGAATATTAACTTCTACAGGAGAGAAATGACCTGGACCGTGACCCAGGGAGAGTAACTGAGGTGAGGGAGAAGACAAAGCCAAGTGACCAGGGAGACAAGTGAAGGAACCTGGAACAATTGCCCACAAGCAGGAGAGACCAGGGGGGTGGGAGTCAGGGGTCATGATTTGACTTTAAGCAACTGACAGGCTTCCATGTGAACCAGGGAACCAAGGAATGACCAGGACCCCTTAGTGGAAACACAGTCAGATTTCTTTTCAACATTGGGGAGAACGTTCTGCTGATCACAGTTGTCCCCAGATGGAGTGAGCTCTCCCAAGAGGCAATGAGCACTCTTTTTGGAGGCGCCTCTAGCAGAGGAGGACAGCTGCTGGAGAGGATGAAGAAAGAGCTGACACTAGCCGGGCTCGGTGGCTCAGCCTGTAATCCCGTGCCTTTGGGAGGCTGAGGTGAGCGGATTGCCTGAGCCTGCGGGTTTGAGACCCGCCTGGGCAGCGAGACCTCATCTCTACAATAAATCAAAAAATTAGCTGGGCATGGTAGCGCATGCCTGTAATTTCGGCTACTCGGAAGGCGGAGGCAGAAGGATCGCTGGAGCCCAGCAGGCGAGGCTGCAGTGGCCGGAAGCGGCCACTGCACTCCAGTCTGGGCGACAGAGTGAGACTCCAACTCAAAAAAAAAAAAAAAAAAAAGAAAGAGCTGACACTGACATCTACTCCTTTTCTTTCTCCCTTCTAATAAGGACAACCCAGTTTTTCTTGGGGAACCACCCCTCATGTGTGAGTCAGGTGGAGCTGAGTGCATATCTGGCTTCAGGGGTGGGTATGTTTCCCAGGCCTGGTCAGGCAGAATGCAGCAGCTCCCAGGTCACAGGTGCAGCCACAGGTATGCTCATGTGATCTGTGTTGGGCCAATCAGAGTCCAGAAGACCCAATTCTAGGCAAAGGAATCTGAAGCAGATAGGATATAACACTGGAGCTGCTGGAGCCATCTGGTCATCACATGGAGGAGAGAGTAGCTATGAAAGAGGAACTGAAATCATTCTACCAAAAAGACACCTGTACACATATGTTTGTTGCAGCTCTATTCACAATAGCAAAAACATGGAACCAACCATATTGCCCATCAAAGCTGGGCTGGATTAAAAAAATGTGGTACATATACACAATGGAATATTATGCAGCCATAAATAAGGACAAATATATGAACTTTGCAGTAACCTGGATGGATTTGGAGTTGATCATACTCAGTGAGTATCACAGAAACAAAGAACAGAATTTCATATGTTCTCACTCACAAGAGGACCTTGAACAATTATAATGCTGTAAGAAAGTGATTGGCGGTATTGGGAAAGTGTCAGGGGAGGAGGGGGGTGGGATTGGCAGTTGAGGGAAACTGCTAGGGGAGGGAGAGGCATACCTTATCAAGAAGGGTACCTGCATGATTAATGTTTATTATACCTAACCCTGAATTGTACCTCACATCTCTAGAATAAATAAATAAATTTAAAAAAATAAAAATAATAGTTTTAGAAAAAGCAATTATGCAATGATGAAAGACAGTATAAATACACATTTTATTTCCTTCTCTTAACTGACTTAAAAGCAACATATATGTAATTGTATTACTGGGCTGTGTCTGTAGCAAATAGAAACAAATTGTAATATATTAAAAAATAAGAGCAGAAAGGAGGTAGGTGGAAGCCGAACTGAAATGGAGTAAGGAAACGATGTCAGATAGTGGCTCAAATCCACAAGACCAAATGAAGAGGACCAGACGTAACAAAATAAGGTTAACTCTAAATATATACTAGTTCTCCTTTATTTGCTTGAAAAAAAAAACTTTTTCTGAGTGGCAGTTTTACTCTGTCACCCAGGCTGAAGTGCAGTGGCACACTCACAACCACCACAGCATGACCTGCTGGTCTCAGACGATTCTTCTACCTCAGCCTTCCATGTAGCTGGAACCACAGGTGCACACCAACATGCCTGGCTAATTTTTATGATTTATTGTAGAGATGAGGTCTTACCAAGTTACCCAGGCTAGTCTCAAACCCTTGAGCTCAGGAAATCTTCTTGCCTCCACCTCCCAAAATGCTGGGATTACAGTTACTGTGCCCAGCTCAACTTCTGTAATAGACATAAAATTATATAAAGTAGTATTTCTAGTGATATACTATTAGGTTTATAACACATATAAATGTTAACCAACTTTTCCAATAAGCTAAACTACCGAATACAGAAGAAACTTAAAAAGCAGCTAATATCCCACCTCCCAAATTCTCTAAGCATAGAATTTTCCATGGCCAATAATTCCCAAGTTATGTAATTTATTCCAGCGTACATATGTACATAGAAAACATGGAACACATTCAGGGAAGGTATTTGTAGTCTAAAGTCCTTCTAGATGAAGGAGATTTCTCCATGCTAGTGGGCCTCTACCCATACAGGTTGAATGCCCACACAAGCTCTTGCCAGACTGCTCTGTCCCTCAAGGATGCCTTATCTAGGCATATCCTGCTCTGGTCAAGTGCATATCTGGGTTGCCATGAGCCCTGGCCCTGCCCCCATCCATGATCCTTACCATTCTGGGAGTGTGTTGACCATGCCCTTGGGAATGCCAACCTTCAGTGTCAGCTATGCAAACTTCAAGGCTGTGAGTCAGGTCACCTGGGGGAGGAGGGGAAGAAAGAAGCTAGCTAAAGAGGTTTTTGAAGTTTGGCTGTGCCTTTTCTCCCTGTCTTCTCTCACTGTAGCCCAACAGCAAGCAAGAAGGAGCAGCTAGGTATCATAACACCAGGAAGACCCCAGGGAAGCCAGAGGACAAATGGCTTGTGACCAGCCCCAGACGTCACTGCCAGCCCAGCCAGTTTCCCCACCATTCCAGCTGGGAAGTGGGGCCTGCCAACCTCTGGTGCTCTAGCTTCTCTTCCCAGCAGGGTTCTGCCTCTTGGTCAGGCCTGAGCCCCCTCCTGCATAGTGACCATTTATAAAGCAGGAGGTTATGTCTCCTCAGAGGACTGCTGCAATTCTTCAATAAGTAAATGTATATAAATTACTACATTGTTATATGTGCTCAAATGTTTGAGAAGTGCCTGACTCAGAGGACTTATTGTAAATGTTGGCTGTCACTATTTTTTTATTATGCCAATATGTCAGCTACCATTATTTTTTGTTACGTCAATACCATTGGGGACAAACTGCCCCAAAGAAGCTGGAGAACAGGAGCCCTCCTGGGCACTCTGTCCAT